>CAUYTI010062069.1:0-20233 GCA_963575145.1 Galago senegalensis
ATGAGCCACATGTCTGGCCCTCACCTAATGCTTTTTTTTTTTTTTGGCCAGGGCTGGGTTTGAACCCGCCACCTCCAGCATATGGGGCTGGTGCCCTACCCTTTTGAGCCACAGGCACCACCCCACTCACTTAATGCTTTAGTAAAGTGTCACTTCACATTATATGCCATAGCTGTAGCCATTAATATTGATGGCCTTTTCAAAAAATGTAATTGTTACCATATAGATACTATTTTTTTTCTTTTTTGCAGTTTTTGGCTGGGGCTGGGTTTGAACCCACCACCTCCAGCATATGGGGCTGGTGCCCTACCCTTTTGAGCCACAGGCGCCACCCAATTGTTATCATATAGAGAAAGATTAAAAGTGCTCCTTAAATGTAATCTTAGCACTCTGGGAGGCTGAGACAGCAGGACCACTTAAGCCCTAGTAGTTCAAGACCAGCCTGAGCAAGAGTGAGATCCCATCCCTAAAAATAGGGGGGCATTAAGGCAGGCAGCTGTAGTCCCAGCTACTTGGGAGGCTGAGGTGAGACAATCACTTGAGCTCAAGAGTTTGAGGTTGCTGTGTGCTATGATGTCATGGCACTGTACCAAGGGTGACAAAGTGAGACTCTGCCTCCAACAAAGAAAGACCCCCTGTAGTCAATAGTGTAAGAGCACAAGTGAAACCGAACTATGTATAACCTGAAAGCATCATCAAGACTCAATACTGGGAATTTATGATTATGTAGTTACTTTGAAAATGTCAACCTTGCTGATGAGAGTGGCATGGGGTAAGCTATAGGGAGAAGAGTCAAAGGAGGAGGGACTAACCTGCACTGCTCATGCCCCTTCCCACACACACAAAATGTTATTAATGCTGATTGTGCACACTAGTTGAATAAACTTTAGGTTTCACCACCAAGTTACAAAGTTTTGAGAAGGTAACAGTGAAAACACAAGCACACTCTTTTCCACTCCTGAAGGCTGCAACTAGCACAGGCACTTATTGGGCCCTGCCTCCCCAGACCTTATCTAAAACCCCAGTGACTCAGCCCACAGACAAGCAAATGGTGCTAGCAGTTCAAGATCTCCTTCTTGCCACACCAGGGCAAGTTTTCTTTGTGTGTCTCAGGTGATGAGTTTGGGGGGGCGGGGGCTCTTTTAGGCATTGCCTGTCCTATTGTCTTTGACCCATCCCAACATACTCCTGACTCGTGGAAGAATCTGAAGGCTTAAATTTGTTTCCAGTCTTATGAACAATCATCCTTCAATCCATGAATATAATCCCTAACCCCCTACCATCTCCCCTGCACCCCTAGCTCCCATCAGCCTCCCTATGCACTGCCATCACCAGTAATACCCTCTCACCCCCCTTCTCCAGTCTAAAGACAAATTGCAAGATTCCTGCTCTGGAATGGCATATTCCTGCCTCCCTTACAATTGCTATCCTCCTTCAGAGAGCCCTCAGCTTCCTTACTCACAGCTCCCTTCTCTCCTCTTTCTTCCTGGCACAGCTTAGACCCCATGTATCACTTCAGTCCTTCCTCACAATATACAAACTCTTACACATTTCTTCCTTTATTGTATGTGTATGTGCCCAGTAAAGCCAGAGCCCTAAAGATTCTAAATGTCTGACTGTTCCATGGCTGTACTGCTCAGCTGCACACAGCCAGACAAAACCGAGTCTCTTGATCAGGGTTTCTAAGTCTCAGGACTGCTGCCTTTTGGAATTAGACGGTTATTTGTTGTGCAGGGGAGAAAGCCCATGCACTGTAGAATGTTTCTACCCACTAGGTGCCGATAGAAGTTCTCATTTAAGTTGTGACAACCAAATGTTTTTAGATGTTTCCAAGGATCTATCTATCTAGAGTTGCCTTCAGTTGGAACCTCTTGTAGATAGATATTCAGGGTCACCAACTTTAGGGTAGGCCCTCAATACCTCCTACAGCCATACCACAGATTCCCGCTCACCCAAAATACAGGGTTGCCTTATGTAGTCCCATCTCCTCTTACTCTTAAGCATCTTCCACTTGCAAAATGAATAGGGACCTACTGAAGGTCCCTCAGAATTTATAAACAAGAAGAGGCCTGTCATGGCTAAGGTCACTCTCAACAGCTCTGCTCTTCGTTCTAACATCACGCACACTACATAAATCTTTTATTCTTTCCACTTTCCATTAAACACTGTCTTCCTTGTAATTAAACATGCTCAATCCTAACCAATCACATAATATATACCTTCCCCATGCCAACTTTGTATTCAGCTACTTGCTGATTGACTTTTTCCTTCAATGAATCTTGTCAAAGAGAATCTACTCCGCCAGCCCCACCCCATCCCACCATGAGGGCAGGATCCCACATTGCCAAGGATCTGCATAGGAAGGAGACAACCAAGCACTTTCTTACCTTTGTCTTAATTGTTCCCACAGCAGGATTTAACAATTTCTTCCTGGAAACCCTTTCCCCTTCACTCCTATGATGTAACTCTTTAGGGCAGGGGTGTCCAACCTTTTGGCTTCTCTGGGCCACATAGGAAGGAGAGTTGTCTTGGGCAACACATTAAATACACAAAACACTAACAAAAGCTGATGAGCAAAAAAAAAAAAAAAAAAAAGAAAAACACAAAACCAGTCCGTGCATAATTTTCTTGATATTCGTTGCCAAAGATGAACAAAAAGAATTCTCCATAATACTCCTAACTCCTAATTATGCGGGGAGTGTTTCAACACCATTGAGCAGGTCCCAAGTTTGTAATCACTAACACAGAAAATGTACATGTCTAAGTAATAAAATGTCTTTTTGGAGAGATATTTTTAACTATAAAAAAAGGGAACTTAAAACTAGTGGGATATTTGACATTGTATTCGAGAAACTAATGCATCAATATCTGGTTCAATGGAAGTAGTTGCAATTCTCAGTGAGTTCTCAAGGTGCTCATCAGATATTTTGGTTCTAATTTTACTCTTCATGTGTTTCATTCTTGAAAATAGCTGCTTGCAAATGTAGGCACTGCCAAAAAGCGACGACATAAATAAGGCATGATTGTGAAGCAAGGGATATTTGTCTCTGGGAAGACAGGACCTATAAAAGTCCAGTAAAGAGACACGGTCAAATTTTTCTTTAAGTTGAATGTCAGACTGAAGCCCTATGCATTCCATTTGGAAACTGGCAGGTAATGCATTTATGTCGACTGAAAATGGAGTCACAAATGCACGAAAATAGTGATTATTTTCATGGAAATCTTGAAATCTGCTTTCAAATTCTTGTATCAAATTGAAAAGCAAGGCTGCATATTTTTCACCTTTCACAGGACTATGTTTAGCCAATGTATCAAAATGCATAAAATTGTTTGCCTTCATTTCAGTTTGCCATAACTTCAGTTTCATTAGGAATACTGTTATGGCATGAAACGGTGTATTGATAAGCTGGTTTTCACCTTGAAGGTAGATGTTTAACTCATTTAAATGAGTGCTTAAATCCACTAAAAATGCTAAATCTCTAAGCCAATTTTCATCATCCAGTTCTGGCACAAATTTGGTTTTTGATATCATGAATGACTTAATAACATGTCGCAAATCATAAAATCTTTTCAATATTTGGCCTTGACTTAGCCATCTTACTTCTGAAAAGTAAATGATGTCGCCATAGTCAGCATCAATACTTTCAAGGAATTCCTGGAAATGGTGGTGATTCAATCCTTGGGCCCTTATGAAATTCACAGTTTTGATGATGATCTGCACGACGTTATCCATTTTTAAAGCTTTTGCACATAAATTTTCTTGATGTACTATACAATGATACTTCATCAAACTTGAATTTTGGGCAGTAATTGCATCGTCTTCTATTAATTTTACAAGTCCTTGTCTTTTGTCTACCATTGCCGGGGAACCATCAGTAACAATACCAGATATGTTGACAAGAGACAAAGAAAACCGCTTTAACATATTTTTTACTGCTTCATATAAATCTCTTGATGTAGTTCTGTCTTTTAATGGCACTAAAGAAGCCATTTCTTCAGTGACATTATACTGATCATCAATACCTCTGATAAAAATGGCAAGCTGAGCTGTATTTGTAGCATCAGTGCTGTCATCCATTGCCAAAGCATAAAATTTAAAATTAGCAGCTTTACTCTCCAAACTTCTTTCGATAGATCTTCCAATTTCTTTAATTCGCCTGGCTATGGTCTGGCGAGACAAACTGATTTTAGAAATGTCTCCTTTTTTTTCAGGGCAAATTATATCTGCCATGCTTTCCATACATTGCTTAATAAACTCACCATCAGTAAATGGTTTTGATTTTTTTGCTATTAAATATGCTACCACATAACTAGCTTTCACGATGGAATCTGTCTGAGTTGTAACTTTAAAAAATTTTTGTTGAGAAGACACATTTTTTTTCAATTCTGCTATTTTGTCTTTACGATACAATCCTTCATATGCATCAAATTTGGCAGCATGCTTTTGCATGTAATGTCTTTTCAAATCACAGTCTTTGAACACTTGCAAGAATTCCCTACAAATTAAGCAGAGTGCCTTATCATTTGCCTCAATAAAAAAGTAGTCATCTGTCCACTTTTCATTGAAAAAACTTGCTTCATCTGTCATTTTTCTTTTGGGGGCTTCTGTTTTCTTTTGAGATGTTGTAGAAGCCATGCTGGGATTAAAAAAATAATAATAGATAAGGGATACGACGTTGTCGTCTACAAAGTTCACGCTTGAGAACCGCGCAATTGTTCCACCAAAAAAAATTAAAAAATCAAAAAATAAAAAAAATAAAAAATCTCATATTCTAAGTAAATTTATGATTTTGTGTTGGGCTGCATGGGACCCTGTGGGTTGGACACCCCTGCTTTAGGGATTCCTGCTAATTTCTTGACACTCTTCAGTCTGTGAGTCCTTCCTCAGACATTAATGATAGAGCTTCACTGGGCCTATGCCCCATTCTCTTCTATGGGGTCCTATCTGATGCTTGAGTTTGCATAATTATCTCATTGAAACCCAGACTGGCATACATAATTCCACTTCGTAACTCCACCTCCACACCACAAACCACTTTGGCATTTTTTTCTTCAACTGTATCCCCCTAAGCACCAACTGCCTCACCTGTCCAGAAGGAAGGTGAAGTAATCCTTGAACCACTTTGCTCAAGCCTTCAAATCCAATCAACTCAT
Organism: Galago senegalensis; assembly: GCA_963575145.1. Lineage (NCBI taxonomy): Eukaryota > Metazoa > Chordata > Mammalia > Primates > Galagidae > Galago > Galago senegalensis. The sequence continues at coordinate 5,155 of CAUYTI010062069.1, forward strand.
CAACTTCCTTAGGTGATCCCATTCTCTAAGGGACCCTCATCCCTAAATCCTATCCGATCTTAGATTTTCCAACAATGGTTTCACACAGTTCTACACTGACAGTTCTTTCCTCTGTAATGTGAATTATCAAACTGTCATTTTATTTCTGCATTTTGCTTACACACCTCCCTACTTCTAGTACCTACCAATGGTCTACTCAAACCTAGCCTTATCTCATTTTATTTTTTTTACTTTTTTTTTTTTTTTTTGAGACAGAGCCTCAAGCTGTCCCCCTGGGTAGAGTGCCATGGCATCACAGCTCAGAGCAACCGCCAACTCCTGGGCTCAGCAAGTCTCTTGCCTCAGCCTCCCAAGTAGCTGGGACCACAGGCGCCAGCCACAACACCTAGCTGTTTTTTGGTTGCAGCCATCATTGTTGGAGGGCCCGGGCTGGATTCGAACCCGCCACCTTAGGTGTATATGGCTGGCGCCTTAGCCACTTGAGCCACAGGCGTCGAGCCTGTTTTTTTTTACTTTCTAGGAGACAGTCTTCACTCTGCTGCCCCAGAATAGTGTGTGCTGACATCACAGCTCACAGCAGTATCAAACTCCAGGGCTAAAGCCATCCTCCCTCAGCCTCCTGAGTAGCTAGGACACAGGTGTCAACACAATGCCTGGCTAATTCCCCCCCTCCTTTTTTTAGTAGAGAGATCTTGTGCTTACTCAGATTGGTTTTGAACTCCTCAGCTCAAGGGATTTTAGGCTCCCATACTACTAGGATTACAGGTGTGAGCCACCCTGCCCAGCCTCTTATTTCATTTTAGAAGTTCCCCGAGCATAGTGGCACTCATTGCAATCCTATCCACAGTTCAAGTGTTCTTGTATGAGGTTACTGTCCTTCTTCCAAGTCCTCATCGGTTTCCCACTGGCCTCAGAAAAAGGACCACTGAAATAATGGGGTCCTCAGGCCTTGTAACTTTAGCCTCCAACACTCTGTCTCACTTGTATTACTTCTTTTTTCTCCTGAAATGTGTCAGGCTCTCTACTCCCTCAGGAATGTGACACACATGGTAGCCACTCTCACTAATTCTCTCCAAATATATTCTGCCCAACCTTCTGTCTAGCTAAATCCTGCTAATCCTTATGATCTCAGCTGAAATAAACCACCTTTCTCAAAGATCTTCTCATTCTCCACAAAAAGTCTCACAGCTGTACAGTCCCACAACACCTTCCTGTGATTCGTTCAAAAGGTGCCTTCAGACCCACATCAGTAGCCTAATGGGGACATACTGTAGATCACACTCTGAACACATACACATGCCTGACCCAGCAAGCCCAAGATTAGCCAGGGATTAGCTGCTAGCCATGTGGGGTCAATACCTCCTCAAGAACGCAGAAGCCTAGGCTAGGCTGTAAAACACATGCAAGAAACATAAAACACTATCATTTCCTATTACTTTAAATGCCTGCTAATAAAACCTTATATGTTATATACTTGTTTATACAGTGGTGAGAAAATTAATCATACATTGTAAGTGTTTTGTTTCATGAAATACTTCAGAAATAAAATGATTTCCTCTGAAGGTAGTAAAGTGAAGAGAGTATTCTTCTCTAAAACACATGTGTATGCTTAAAACATTTACTGCTTTTCACTCTAGAATTTTCTCTTCCATTTCTCAGTTGTCCTAAAACTTTTCAGTAGCTAAAACTCAACTGAAAAGTGCTCTGGAGTCCTATGCAAAGTTACTTTAATTCTAGGAACCTATGAAAATTTCCATTTGAATATAACATATATATAGTCAAACATATATACTGTAACTGAAATATCACTTTTCTTAAAATAGCTCACCTTAAAGAACTTTGGATGCCTTCAGTGGGAGACACTTCCCGTAGGTAACAAATTGTCCTAAAAAACAAGAGGTATCAGCTTCAGATCCTCTGCACTAAGCAGAGCAGCAGGCAATTTCTGCTGCTTGTTTCTTCAAACTTCTCCAGCCTAGCTGGCCATGGGGAAACATTTTATAGCCCAAGGTTGACACAATTAAACCTCCCACCCTAATAGCATCTGGGAGTTTATCTTTTTCATAGGCTGTTTCAAACTCCTCCAGGTTAGGTGGCAAGGCAGAAGCCTCTAGTTGCCTGAGATTGACTCAATTAAACCTCTCCCTAACAGCAGCTGGGAGTTTATCTTTTCATAGGGTAAGACAGAGCAAGAGCACAGCAGAAGAGAAACACCCATCTGATAAAAACTACAGAGAAAGCAAAGCCAGGAGAGTAAATTTAAATATGGGAGCAGACTCTACCAGGGTCAGGGCAAACAGAGGCTGCTCTACTGGAGATAGGCATGCCTGTGGGAGGATGCCTGCTCCAACTTGTTCTACCTGATTCATAAGAACAACTCTGGGGGCAGGGTGCAGACACACCCCAAAGACTTCAAGTTACTAAGCAATTTTGTGGAAATCTGCTTTTCACAGTAGAAAATCGTAAGCACTATCACCACCAACATCCATATAAAAGCTGTCCCTGGAGGACTACGATATGGGTGGAGGACTCTGAAATTCTCCTAAGCTGCCCTCTTAGTTTTTGAATATAAAACTAGGAAAGTCAGTTCACTCTATTGTCTTAATGTAGAATTATATCTGCCTTACAAATTTCCTGTGATTATTACATGATACTATGGGGGGGGGTGACTATATATATTTATGAATGACACAGTTACAAATACTTTGGAACCAGGTTTTCAAGAGGCTGCAACCACCCAATGACTTCCCCTACTCCACAAAGAGACTGCAGATCCCAGTCATCTTCGCAACTCCCACTCCTAACTCCTCCCAGTATAATTCACAGAAAAACTTTAACCCACTCCGACAAGACCCCCAGAGCCTGTGGACTGTGAGCACTGCCCAATGAAGGCTGATGGAAACCTGGCCTCATGGACGCAGTAACATGAAACTGCTGGGAGGACTTTGCTCAACTCCACCTAGTACTAGGTCCAGAGGCCGTCCAAGTTCTAGATCAGTGCCTTCCCAACAATGAACATGCAAATGGACCACCTAGGGATTTCGTTAAAACAAAGACCCTAAAACTGCAGGTTAGAAACTAAGTCTGCACTCCCGAAATCCCTCTAGAACTGTGCCCTTCACCACCCCCGGTACAGGTTAGACGGGATTTACACTTGCCTTCAGGCAAATCCAATCAAGATAAACAGGGTGCGCCTTTAAGAGTGGTACCGCTAGTTAAGTTTATATGCAGACTAAATAGGGCAGTTTAAGAACCACCCAGCACATTTTCTTTTGTTCTGGACAACAGTCCAGGTAGGACCCCAGCTTCACCTACTTTAAATATCTTTGTGCTCCCGGGAGTCCAAAGGAGTACTTTCACTAGCAGCCCACCCCTCTCTTCACCAAGCACAAATTTTAACCTCTAGCCGACAGCACAAACAGCCCAGTTGTCCCGAGTTTCTAAACTACTCGGTTTGCCCCTAAACCAAAGTCCACGGGAGCCGCGGTCTCGGGACCATACCCAGACTATTTTGTTCTAAGACTTACCACGGAGTTGAGCAGGACAGATTTCTATTAAGTAGCAAGGCTTACAGCTCAAGGCCCTCAAATTCCACCCGAAGCTTAACAATGCAGAGAGCTCCGAGGAAACTCCAGGTGCATCTTTTTGTTCTTAACCTGAAACAGAAATGCAAGTGGCCAGGGGGCAAACACTTTCCGCGAAGCTGGAAAACCAGCGGCGCGGCTGTGCGTGTTTTGGCGGGAAGCACTGAAGAGATCGTGAGACAAACTGCGTTCCCGAGGCCTCCACCTGGCGAACGCACAGCCTCCGGACGGCCCCGACCGGCAGGAAGGTCGGCCCCGAGGCCTGCGCGGGCTCGGGCTCGGGCGGGAGCTTCCGGGCGGGGGCGGAGCCAACTACGGGGGGGGGAGGGAAAGCTCCGCGGCCCGGCCATCAGGGAGTCCCGGGAAAGCTGGGAAGTGCCTCACCGCCGGGGGCAAGAAAAAGAAGTTGCCCCGCGGTCCTCAAGAGACCAGAAGGCAAGGGGTGGAGGTGGGTGACTTCCCGGGTCAGCGGGGGTTGGGGCTGACTGCCCCTAGGAGATCCCCGACCCCCACCTCCAACAGCAGGAAGCTGGAGGAAGGGCGGGGGAAAGGGAGTGGGGAGAAGGTAAAAGGGGTGCCGGGGTCCCAGTCCTTCCCCCAGCAAGACAGGCAGAGTTGCCAGAGCGGGCTTCCAGGGCCGAGGGCTGGGTGTGTAAGCACAAAGCGGGGGGAGGGGCCGGGGGATCCAGGGCCTCTACGCTGCGGCTCACCACGCCGGGGACCGCCAGTCGGAACCTAGGAAGCGAGGGGTCCAGAGTCCGGGAAGCGGAGGCCGCGTGATCCGAGGCCGAGAGCCGGACGTGGGTCACGGGGTGCAGAAGAGGAAGTGCCACCACCGGGCCCGCCAAGATACCACCAATGGGAAACGCATGCCTGCAGGTGCGGCCCGCGCGGTCCGCCAGGCAGGAAGTGGGGGAAGGATAGAAGAAAAGCGAGAGAGAAGGAAAACAGTTCTTAAGAGTTCTCCAGAAAGGAAGCCAGGGAGCGAGCTGGCTAAGTCCAGAGTACCAGCTAGGAAGACGGGGAAGGGAGAAGCGGCATCCCAGTGTGGATGAGAAACCACCAGACTAAATGGAGAACTAGTAAATATACAATACCTTCTTTCGTATATTTTACCACGGACTCGCCTAAAGTTTGTATAATCAAAATAACATTTTAGACACAATTCCTAACACTTCAATCAATTATATTTTACAGCATTTGAATCTTGGTTCAAGTGATCTAGACAATTACAAAGCTTTTCTAATGATGTGAGCAGTGACTAGTTTATATTAAAGAATTACACATTTTGCTGTCATGCTATTCTAAGTATTTAAAAACCTCTTTATAGGCAAGTAGTCGCACATGGTATCTGATTTCTTCCATCTGTTTCAAACTAGTATGAGTGGAGCGAGTGGGAATACAGATGAAAAGATGGACCATGGTTTAGTGGAGTTTCATTATACTTTTAACTCCACTTGTGTATGTTTGACATTTTTAATAGAATTATTTTTAAAACAAAAGTATTCAGAATTTAGTAGAGATAACTACCAAATTATACCACGTGTAAGAAAGAACATACTAAGTCAGAGTATGGGAACTGTAGACCACAGGAAGCTCTACATTTTAGGACAAATGTACCAGGCCTTCTTCAGGATATCTCAACTAAAAAGAACTGACATACCATTTGTAAAAATAAACTTGAGGGCTTTATCAAGGATCCACAACACACACGATTGAAATAAATTAGTAAACATTTATAAATAAATGACATTAGGGGTATTCGAACATTGACTTGGTGCTTCGAACATTGACTTGGTGCGGCAGAACTGTGATTACCATTTTTTTGTTTTTGAGATACTTAGTCCCCCTTGGTAGCCCGCCTTGGCATCTTAGCTCACAACAACCCTCAACTCTTGGGCTCAATGGATTCTCTTGCCTCAGCCTCCCAAGTAAGTAGTTGAGACTATGGGCACCGCCATAACACCCAGCTAGTTTGTTAGAGATGGGGTTACTGTTGCTCAGGCTGGTCTCCCAAGCATGAACCACGGAGCCTGGCTGTGTTGTGACTGTTTTAAAATTAAGTGTGATGGCTAGAATTTGTTTGGAAATTATCCACAAGAGAAGTGGAGATGTACAGAAAAACTGACCATGACTAGTAACTGTTGAAGCCAGGTGACAAGTACATGGGAGTTCATTTTACTATATAGTATATGTGTTTAAAATAGCCCCCACACAAAAAATGCTACCAACAATACTTCCTTGCTTATTCTTACTATCAGAGAATGAAAACAGGAATAAAAAATCAATCATTCCGGCAGCGCCTGTGGCTCAAAGGAGTAGGGTGCCAGTCCCATATGCCGGACGGAGGTGGCAGGTTCAAACCCAGCCCCGGCCAAAAAAACAAACAAACAAAAAAAAAACCACAATCATTCCAATGAAAGTGAGAGACATATTTTAAAAAATTCACCTACTAAAGAGAAGTAAAACATTATTTTTAAAGAAAATCAGCCAGAAAATTGGTCAAGTAGAGTACCCAATATGAAAATGGTCTTAAACTGTTTCCTAAGCATTAACTTTTGTTTAAAATCCTTTTCAGATACATTCTTGGTAATTTAAGATTGACATAAATTTACTTGATGCATTTGCTGCACTTGAGTAGTTTTATTTACACCTATTCACTGGTTTGTGACCAGGCAAGGCAAGTGTTAATTATTGATCAGTCCTGGCTCAGCGCCTATAGCTCAACTGGCTAAGGCGCCAGCCATGTACACCTAAGGTGGCAGGTTCGAATCCCCAGCCCGGACCCGCCAAACAACAATGACGGCTGCAACCAAAAAATAGCCGGGCATTGTGGCGGGTACCTGTGGTCCCAGCTACTTGGGAGGCGGAGGCAAGAGACTCGCTTGAGCCCAGGAGTTGGAGGTTGCTGTGAGCTGTAATGCCACGGCACTCTACCTACCCAAGGGGACAGCTTGAGGCTCTGTCTCAAAAAAAAAAAAAAAAAAAAAAAAAAAATTATTGATCAGTCCTGACAGAGGTGATAAGGAAACAATGTGTACAGAAGCCTGGAGCCAGGGGATCAAGTTGTGCCCATTTTTGAAGGAGGTGTCAATTTTGAATGGAGTGGAGGAGGAAGGTTCTTTGAAGCCTTGAATGCCACTGAATTGCGGTCAGATTTGAGGTTGGTTTGTTTGTTTTTTGAAACAGTCTATGTCACCCTCTGTAAAGTGCCATAACATCACAGCTCACAGCAACCTCCAACTCTTGGGCTTAAGCAATTCTCTTGCCTCAGCCTCCCAAGTAGCTGGGACTACAGGTGACCGCCACAACACCGGGCTTATTTTTTGTTGCAGTTGTCATTGTTTTAGCTTCCCTGGGGTGTGTGGCCGGTGCCCTACCCACCAAGCTACGCGTACTGCCTGAGTAGACAGAGTCTTACTATGTCAGCCCTGGTAGAGTGTCATGGCATCACAGCTCACAGCAACCTCAAATTCTTGGGAAATACAGGAAAAAGCCCTGCATTAATGAATTCAGAGAACAGTGGACCAGGGATATCAATAAAATGCACAGGCAAATTTATGACATTCTGGTGCAAACAAAAACTAGAAAATGGGTATTAGCTCAGAGTGGGCTTCTGAGGAAGAGACATTTAAACAGTCAGGAAACAAGAGAAGGGGGTGGGTAGGAACACAAGAGTGCAGAATTCCAAGTAGAAAGAATGGGAATTCTTTTTCCCCTGAACTCCCCCAAATACCTACTGTTCAAAAAAAGTGTACGTTGGCTCGGGGTCAGTAGCTCAAGCAGCTAAGGTGCCAGACACATACACCAGAGCTGGTGGGTTCAAATCCAGCCCGGCCCTGCCAAACAACGACAACTACAACCAAAAAACAGCCGGCACACTGCGGCAGGCATCTATAGTCCCAGCTACTTAGGAGACTGAGGCAAGAGAATCGCTTAAGCCCAGGAGTTGGAGGTTGCTGTGAGCTGTGATACCACAACACTATCTACCCAGGGCAACGGCTTGAGGCTGTGTCTCAAAAAAATAAACAAAAGTGTTAGAAGGCCATTATTATTCTTATTTCCCTTTGTACATTACCAATATATTCCCTCTGGACACTTGTTCAAATTCTTTATATCTTTTAATGCAGCTCTTTGCCAGGACATATTTTGGTATTGATTGTGTTACAGTAATATTTTTATTTTGTATTGAATCCTTTTAAATCTTATCAAGTTCACCAAAGAGAATTTAGGATGCAGTTTCTGCTGCTCCTGTCTGCTAGCCATGAGAAGCATGGATGGATCCAGGAAAAACTCCCTGCCATGCATGGTATGACATGTGAGCTAAGCCTAGACCTATGGATGTTTACCTTTTCCACTGGAAATTGGATTTAATGACCACAAAAGTCTCTTTCAAGGGCTGGGGTCAGTGGTTCATGCCTGTAACCCTAGCACTCTGGGAGGCTGAGGCAGGTGGACTACCTGAGTTCAGGAGTTTGAGACCAGCCTGAGCCAGAGGGAGACCCCATCTCTAAAAATAGCCAGTGTTATGGCAGATGCCTGTAGTTCCAGCTACTCCGGAGGCTGAGGCAAGAGGAACACTTAAGCCCAAGAGGTTGCTGCGAGCTATGACACTATGGCAAACTATCCAGAGTGACAAAATAAGACTCACACACAAAAAAAGAAGTCTCTCACACAAAAAAAGAAGTCTCTTTCAACCCAGCAATTATAAAATGTTTCAATTCACTGGCGCTTAAACACTTCTTGCAGTCATGGATTCATTTAAATATTTGATGCAAATCTGGACCAACTTCAATTTTAAAAAAAGGGACCAACATAGCAGAATTGTATTTAACTTTTCAGGGGCTTGGCCCAATTTGCATAACATGCCAGGTCACATACCCTGAGCTATGTTTTTTTTTTTTTGAGACAGAGCCTCAAGCTATCCCCCTGGGTAGAGTGCCACGGCATCACGCTCACAGCAACCTCCAACTCCTGGGCTCAAGCGAGTCTCCTGCCTCAGCCTCCCAAGTAGCTGGGACTACAGGCACCCGCCACAATGCCGGGCCATTTTTTTTTTTTTTTGGTTGCAGCCATCATTGTTTGCCGGGCCTGGGCTGGGAATTCGAACCCACTACCTTAGGTGTATGTGGCTGGCACCTTAGCCGCTTGAGCCACAGGTGCCGAGCCTACCCTGAGCTATCTTAAAAGAGATACTAAAGACCAAGAAGCTGTAGATGGATTATTAAATATTTTAAATGTTTGTGTCATTATTAATTTTTACCCAATTAAGGGGATCTATCAGGATCTGCATGCAACAGGAAATGTTTTCATTACTTTCAGACCCTTTAGCTTACTTGCTGTACTTAACAGTTATGTCTGGGCAGTTTTACACTTTTCCTCAGTGTTCATTTCTCAAAAATCATGCTACTAAAAAGCAAAAATAGGCCAGACATGGTGGCTCAGCCCCGTAATTCTAGGATTCTGGGAGGCCAAGGTGGGTAGATTGCTTGACCTCACAAATTCAAGACAAGCCTAAGCAAAAGCAAGACCCCCATCTTTAGGCTTGGCACCTGTGGCTCAAGTGGCTAAGGCACCAGCCATATACATCTAAGGTGGCAGGTTCAAATCCAGCCCAGGCCCGCCAAATAACGATGGCTGCAACCAAAAAAATAGCGGGGCGTTGTGGTGGGCGCCTGTGGTCCCAGCTACTTAGGAGGTGGAGGCAGGAGACTCACTAGACCCCAGGAGTTGGAGGTTGCTGTGAGCCGTGATGCCACAGCACTGTACATAGTGACACTCTGTCTCAAAAAAAAAAAAAAAAAAAAAAAAGAAAAAGAAAAAATACAATTTATAGAAGATAAAACTCCCAAACAACTTTACCAACTTTCCTGCACCCCTAAACAAGCAGCACCTGAGTGATGCAGTCACATCCTGGAGGTGGGCATAAAGGTTCATGGTATCTATAGCTCCCTCAGAAAGGCATTCCCTGGAGGCTCAGGAGATATGAACCTCTATGGAAAAATGACACCTTGACAACTTCCAAGTAGCCTGCAGCAGTAGCTAAGGCTGTGCTCCTGTTTTGCTGCTCAGGAGACCACACATTCAGCCTCAGGGGAGTGACAACAGCTGGGCAGAAGAAAGGGAAGTGGCACTATACAGACAGGGACTCAGCACTAAGAGCACACACCTGACACTTAGGCAGGTTTCAATAAGTGCTAGATGAAAACCGTATTATACATATAAACCATATGAAATAATGTTGAATACTATTATTTCAACAGAGGAAAAAAATATAACAAGAGCACTTTTAGATATTCCATTACAGAACAAACAACTTCCTGGTACTAAAAATTACTAGATTTTAAATTTATCAGTTAACTTGTGGAAGAAATATTCAAAAGAGAAAAAAATAGAAACAATAATAGGGAAACATAAGAGTTGGAGGACATACTTTTTCCAAAGCAATTTTCTCTACATTCTAAATTTAAGAGTTTTACCAACATATGTCTGGTTGTATCTTTTTAAAATATCCTGATGGGAACCACAGAATTGAGCTTAAGCCAGAAAAACTCCCTTCTCTATCCCTTCTCCTGCCTCCATCTGTGTCCTTTTCTCCTTCTGGAATTTCTGTTATTCACATACTATTTCTCTTGTCTCAAAAGGAACCAACACTGTCAACTTCTGACTTTCAGAATTTTGAGAAAATGAATTTGTTGTTAAAGCTACCAGTATATGGTACTTTATATAGTAGCCCTATTCAAACTCATACACTAAGATACCAAAACCAAAGTACAGATTTATGAATATGTACATGCAATAATTCTGCCCAAAATACCAAATTAAATCTGGCAACATATTAAGATTATATACCACAACCACGTAGTATTTATCGCAAGAATGCAAAGGAGTTTCAACCCAAAATCATTATGAAATTGGATAGTGGTGATAGTTTCACAACTCCATGAACACACTAAGTAAAAACTTCTGAACTGCACATACTTTAAAAGGATTAATTGTATGGTATATAGCACTAATTTAAAAATTGAAATAGGCTCTGTGCCTGTAGCACAGTGGTTACAGCGCCAGCCACATACACGGAGGGTGGAGGGTTCATACCTGGTCCAGGCTAGCTAAAACAACAATGACAACTGTAACAAAAATAGCCAGGCATTGCGGCAGGCACCTTCAGCACTTGGGAGGCTGAAGAAAATCACTTCAGCCCAGGAGTTTGAGATTGTTGTGAGCTGTGACGCCACAGCCCTCTCTTCTCAGGGAGATAGCTTGAGGCTGTCTCAAAACAAATAAATAAGTAAATAAAAGTTAAAATAATGTCATTCCTATCATATTCTATTGGACTACAGTATTCTAACCAAATATAGCGCAAAAAAGGGCCCTCCATTAGAAGACTAAGAATGAAGATGTCAACGACAGATATTACGTACACATACAATTGTCAACATAGATCTTGTATACAGATACAATTAGACTTATAAGGAGGGACAGTGTGTAATACAAATGGCCCCCAACCTAAAATGTGGTTTGACTTAGAACTTCACAACTTTACCATGGTGTGAAAAAACCATACTGGAAGTACCTAAAGCATTCTGTGTTTCACTTCAGCAACTTATACAATACAGTCGACAATTTTATTATAAAACAGGCACTTTTAGATAATCTTGCCCAATTAATGGAAACTTACACAGTAGGTTAATGAAGTGTTCTAAGCATATATAGAGCCAGATGTATTAAATGCATTTTCAGCTTATGATGGGCCTACCCATCACAAGTAGAGGAACATCTGTAATTGAACTAGGTGAAGAGTTCTGTAAAAGGGGTATACTGTCGAGAGAAACCTAATAGGAACTGAATTTTTTTTTTTTTTTTGAGAAAGAGTCTATGTCGTCCTCAGTAGAGTGCTGTAGCGTCACAGCAACCTCAAACTCTTGGGCTTAAGTGATTATCTTGCCTCACTCTCCCAAGCAGCTGGGATTACAGGTGCCCACCGCAAAATTTCCAATTTTTGTTAATTGTCAAGTTGTCATTGTTGTTTAGCTGGCCTGGGTCAGGTTCGAACCCACTGTGTATGTGGCTTACACCATTACTATATGTGCAGAGCCAGGAGTTGAATTTTTAATTCCAACATGTCCCTCCTTTCCTTTATGATTACTGTTTTTTTTTTTTTGAGACGGAGCCTCAAGCTGTCCCTCTGGGTAGAGTGCCATGGCATTACAGCTCACAGCAACCTCCAACTCCTGGGCTCAAGTGAGTTTCCTGCCTCAGGCTCCCAAGTAGCTGGGACTACAGGCGCCCGCCACAATGCCCGGCTATTTTTTGGTTGCAGCCGTCATTGTTGTTTGGCGGTCCGGGCTGGGGATTTGAACCCGCCACCTTAGGTGTAGGTGGCTGGCGCCTTAGCCGGTTGAGCTATAGGCGCCAAGCCAGCCTTTTCATTTCCAAATGAAGTTACATTAACCTGTTCATTCCCAAGTGGAGTTACATTAACCTGTTCAGCAGCCAAAACCCGTATATTCCCCCGTCCTCCCGCCGTTCCCTAGCTTGTCATGCATTCTTTCCAAAAATCGGGACTTTTTTAAAAACGCCGCGGGACACAGGACAAATTGTTTTTTTTTTTTTTTGTTTGTTTGGTTTTTTTTTTTTGAGACAGAGCCTCAAGCTATCCCCCTGGGTAGAGTGCCGTGGTATTACAGCTCACAGCAACCTCCAACTCCTGGGCTCAAGCGAGTCTCCTGCCTCCGCCTCCCAAGTAGCTGGGGCCACAGGCGCTCGCCACAACGCCTGGCTATTTTTTTTTGGTTGCAGCCGTCATTGTTGTTTGGTGGGTCCGGGCTGGGGATTCGAACCCGCCACCTTAGGTGTACGTGGCTGGCGCCCCAGCCAGTTGAGCTATAGGTGCCAAGCCAGGACAAATTGTTAAAAAGCAGAATGTCTGGTCACCTTACCCTTGGCAGAGTACCGTGGTGTCACAGCTCGTAGCAACCTCAAACTCTTGGGCACAGCAATTCTCTTGCCTCAGTTTCCCAAGTATAGCCCAGGGACTATAGGCACCTGTCACAATGCCCGGGTATTTTTCAGGACGGGGTCTTGCTCTTGTTCAGGCCTGGAACTCCCAAGCTCAGGCAATCCAGCCATCTCAGCCTCCTAAAGTGCTAGGATTATAGGTGAGAGCCACCTTGCCTGGCCCTTTGGGTTTTTTGTTTGTTTTTGAGGCAGAGTCTCACTCTGACGCCCTCAGTAGAGTACTGTGGTGTCACACCTCACAGCAAACCTCAGCCTTTTGGGCTCAAGCAATTCTCGTGCATCAGCCTCCCAAGCAGAGAGCATTGTACAGCCTGGCACAGGGGCTGGCACATAAGTACTCAGCTAAGTACTTATTAAATGAATACTATCAAATGTGCTTTTGGTTTTTTATTTTCTTTTTGAGCAGAATCTTACTTGGTCACCCTCAGTAGAGTATTATGGCATCTTAACTCACAGCAACCTCAAACTTGGGTTCAAGGGATCCTCTTGCCTCAGCCTCCCAAGTAGCTGGAACTACAGGTGCCCACCACAACATCTGGCTATTTTTTAGAGACGAGGTCTCGCACTGGTTCAGGCTGTTCTCTAACCTGTGAGATCAGGTAATCCACCCACCTTGGCCTCCCAAGTGCTGGGATTGCAGGTGTGAGCCACCAAGCCTCACCTGCTTTTTTTTTTTTTTTCTTTATCCAGAGTCTCACTCTGTTGCCTGGGCCACAGTGCCTTGGCATCAGCCAAGCTCATAGCAACCTCAAACTCCTGGGTTCAAGTGATCCTTCTGCCTTGACCTCCTATGTAGCTGGAAATACAGGCACTAGCCACACCCCTGGCTAAGGCTGGTCTCCAACTCCTGAACAAAGGATCTTCCTGCCTCGGTCTCCCAGGGTTCTAGGATTACAGGCGGGAGCCACCATGCCTGGCCTCAAAAGTGTTTTGTAAAAGTAACCAAGGGTGCAAGTACCCTGGTTCACACCTATAATTCCAGCACTTTTTGTTTGTATTTGTTTTTTTGAAACAGAGTCTCACTATGTTGCCCTCAGTTGAGTGCTGTGGCGTCATAGCTCTCAGCAACTTCAAACTCTTGGGCTTAAGCGATTCTCTTGCCTCAGCCTCCCAAGTAGCTGGGACTACAGGTGCCTGCCACAAAGCCCCGCTATTTTCTTGTTGTAGTTGTCATAGTTGTTTAGCTGGCCCAGGCCAGGCTCAAACCACCAGCCTCAGTGTATGGGGCAGGTGCCTACTCACTGAGCTACAGGTGCAAGCCTAATCCCAGCACTTTGGGAGAGCAAAGCAGGAGGGTTGCTTGAGCTCAGGAGTTCCAGATCAGCCTGAGCAACACAGTGAGACCCCACTTATAAAAAACAATTTTTAAAAAAATTAGACAAGCATGTTGGATCCTGTCTGTGGTCTGAGCTACTTGGGAGGCTGAGGCAGGAGGATCACTTGAACCCAGGGGTGGAGGTCACACCTATGATCACACCACTGCACTCCAGTCTGGGTGAAAGAATGAGACACAGTCTCCGAAATTAAAAAAGACACCCTCCCCTCAATATGAATTTGTCCTTATAGATAAAATGCTCTTATCTCTTTCCTCCACTTTGAGAATCATTGATGAGGAATGAACAAATGACAAGCCCAGATAATATGCAAAGTTGAAATTCAGTAGAAACAGACGACCTGAAGATGTCAAAGGTGGAAGGAAAGCTAGAAGTTGAGTCATACTTTTTTTTTTTTTTATTGGCCGGGGCTGGGTTTGAACCCGCCACCTCCGGGATATAGGGCCGGCGCCCTACTCCTTTGAGCCACAGGCCCCGCCCGTTGAGTCAGTACTTTTAAAAAATAGCAAGGATAAGCAAAAGAGCACTTGATCTGGCAAGAGGTTTATATGACAGGCTGATTAATCTAGGTGGGGCTAGCAGTTTAAGAGGGAGTGGCTATTGTAATAGATGTGCTCTTTTCCATTGCAGTTATTCTTTTTAATAGATGAGGTCTCACTTCAGGTTGTAGTACAATGCCTATTATTAGACACAATCATAGTACCTTGTAGCTTCAGCCTCCCAGGTAGTTGGGACCACTTCTCCTACACAGACCTCTCTCCTCTGGGCGAACCAAATGGACCCTCTCCCTAGGAGGGCTCCTAGCTATCCTTAGATTGGGAAGGTAAAGAGATGGCAAGCAAGGAAAGATTTACCTGACGGATGGTGAAATGCAAGTTCTTTAAAATATGCAGAATATCAAGAGGAAAGCCTTGGCTCGGCACCTATAGCTCAACCAGCTAAGGCGCCAGTCACGTACACCTAAGGTGGCGGGTTCAAATCCCCAACCCGGACCCGCCAAACAACAATGATGGCTGCAACCAAAAAATAGCCGGGCGTTGTGGCGGGCGCCTGTGGTCCCAGCTACTTGGGAGACGGAGGCAAGAGACTCGCTTGAGCCCAGGAGTTGGAGGTTGCTGTGAGCTGTAATGCCACGGCACT
>CAUYTI010062070.1:0-16551 GCA_963575145.1 Galago senegalensis
TACATCCTTCATGTTCACATGGATGGAGCTAGAGAATGTTCTTCTGAGCAAAGTATCACAAGAATGGAGGAAAAAGTATCCAATGTACACACCCCTATTATGAGACTAATCTAAACCTTTTATATGAAAGCTATAACCAAATAGCCTAAGAACATACAGAGGGGGAAAGGAGAAGGGAGGATGGAATGGAAGGAGGGAGGGGGTTTGGAGGGATCACTTCTGAGATTTGTCTTATAGGGGTACAGATGAATCTTTCTAAGAGTAGAATTTGAACGTTTTAAAGCAATAACTGAGAAAATGACATGAAGGCTGTGTTGACCAGTTTGATGGAAGTATTTCAGAATGTATGTGAAAACTCCACACTGTACCCCAGAAGTGCATTAATGTACATAGTTAACATTCAATTAAAAAAAAATTTTTTAAAAATTAAAAAAAAAAAAAAGAAAAATTCCAACTTCAAGTGGTTAAGCACTTGCTATGACTGTTTTAAATAAATTTATTCCTTTGAAGAAACCAAAAATACTGTCATTGGATACAGGGTGCTGTTTTTATATACAATTTGAAATATTTTCACCTAACTGGTTAACATAACCTTCATGTCATTTTCTTAGTTATTGTGTTAAGACATTTATATTCTACACTTAGAAAAATTCACATGTACCCTTATAAGATGAACTGTAGGTGTGATCCCACCAATCACCCTCCCTCCACCCATCCTCCCCCCTCCCCTCTCCTCCCTCTCCCTTTCCCCATATTCTTGGGCTATAATTGGGCTATAGTTTCCTATGAAAGTTATAAATTAGTTTCATAGTAGGGCTGAGTACATTGGATACTTTTTCTTCCATTCTTGAGATACTTTACTAAGAAGAATATTTTCTAGCTCCATCCATGTAAAATGAAGGAGGTAAAGTATCCATTTTTCTTTAAGGCTGCATAGTATTCCATGGTGTACATATACCATAATTTATTGATCCATTCATGGGTCAGTGGGCACTTGGGCTTCTTCCATGACCTAGCAATTATGAATTGGGCTGCAATAAATATTCTGGTACAAATGTCTTTGTTGTAGTGTTATTTTTGTACTTCTGGATATATACCTAGTAGAGGAATTATAGGATCAATGGCAGGTCTATTTTTAGTTCTCCAAGTGTTCTCCAGATATCTTTCCAAAAGGAACATATTAGTTTGCAATCCCACCAGCAGTGTAGAAGTGTTCTCTTTTCTCCACAACTACACCAGCACCTGTGATTTTGGGACTTTGTGATGTGGGCTAATCTTACTGGTGTTAGAGGATATCTCAAAGTAGTTTTGATTTGCATTTCTCTGATGATTAAGGATGATGAGCATTTTTTCTAAACATACAGTTTGTGTCTTGTTTTTCTCCTGTGTGGGGCCATGAGCAGGTGCCCCCAGCTGTGGGAGAACAGCTTACATCCCATCTAGTGCTGTTTGCAGCTGCTGTTGACTACAGACCGTTGTGTGAATAGTCAACAAGTGTCCGCACCTGTGCCCTGCACTAACCCACTCAGGGCCTGAGTGGGCAGGGCTGGAGCTGAGGAGGGTGAAACAATGGGGGTTCTCTGTGGTCCACCTCCTCTCTTTGGGCATTCCTGTTTGGGCTGCTCTGGTCCCTTGTCACTTCCAACACAATCTTCTGTCTCTCTAGATCCTAAAAACCACAGCTTATTAAGGCAGCAAAAGAGACGTGTTGCCAAGTTGCAGGGATGGGAAGGGCTGGATCTGAGGATCACCTGGTGTGACTCCTGGTCCCCAGGCAGGAAAGTACAGGGGTCTTCCCCAGGATGACGTGGAGTGTAACTGGCAGCTGGTCTGTCCACTGTCACCTTGCCTGCAACCTGGGACTAGTAAGAAGAAAGGCCCACACCCTCAGAACTGAGGCAGCCTCCACCCCTTGAGATCACCCTTGGTTTCTGTGCTTTACTCCTTCCACCCATGCAGCTGAGAGGCACAGAGGCAGAGACCCAGGCTGTGGCAAGCCTGTCCTCATTCTTAGCTGGACAAGTGGCACATTCCTTTCTCTCCAGTGTTTCAGAACATCCCATGTTGGTGTGGCATCATCTCTGTCTTATTGTCTTTTTTTTTTTTTTTGAGACAGAGTCACATTCCATGGCCTGGGTTAGAGTGCTGTAGCTTCAGCCTAGTTCACCGTAACCTCAAACTCCTCTGTTCAAGCAATCCTCCTGCCTCAGCCTCCAAAGTAGCTGGGACTACAGGTGTCTGCCACCATGCCCAGTTAATTTTTCTATTTTTTGGTAGAGATGGAGTCTCACTTTTACTCAGGCTTGTCTCCAACTCCTGAGCTCAAGGGATCCTCCCACCTCAGCCTCCCAGAGTGTTGAGGTTACAAGTGTGAGCCACTGCAACTGGCCTCGTCTCTGTCTTAAAACCTCCTGGACAACAGGATCAACTTCCCTTCCTTGCAGAGGTTGGATTGTCCCCACAGGTGAAAGGTGTCGGCCTTGGGCTGTTGTCGAGCAGAACCTGGGACATGTGTGTCCCACCCTCCCAGCCCTAATGAACCTGTGCATGCAAGAGCTAAGGATGGGACGAGACTTACCCCAGCTTCAGACATAGTGACAGGCTGAGGGTTTGTCCTTGTGCATCTTCTATGTAGACTCTGGGTCCCTGAGGAGATGGGAGGTGGGATGCAGCTGGAGAGGAGGAGCTCTGTATCCTGAGACCCCGGGAGGATTGCCGGCACCCGAGTGGTACAGCCCTTCTTCCTCTGAGATGACAATAGCTGACATTAGTAAGGGCAGAGCTTACTGTGGATAGATATGGTACTCCAGTGCTGCTATGCTGTTATACAGATACACATTCTTACTATACATAACATAGGTAGTAAATGTATATAATTCTTACTATATGATCACTATTTTTACATATACACAGAACATGTACTTACTACATATATTACATATATCAGTATATGGTGAGCACTATAGCAGCTGAGCAGTAAACAGCACATACATGGACTATTCTAGGCTCTTTACATCTATTCAGTTATCAATCCCCTCAACAAAGTACGAGTTGGTTCCACTGTGATTCCCATTTTACAGATGAGAAAACAGAGGCACTGTGCCCACTAGTTACATGTGCTCCAACCGATCCACTTGATTCCATTCCTCTGCCATGCTCTCCACCCCAGGAGCCAGATGACCCCCTGACAGGCTTCCATGTTTCGAAGCTTCTGGTTTTACCACTGGGAATGAAGGAGTTTGGGAGCATGCTCTTGTTCCCTCTATCCGGCGCCCCAACCTACCCCCGCCCTGGCATCGTGGCCACAACTGGCTGAGTCCCCTCATTCCTTATGACCCAAGGGTGAGGATAGCTTCGACACTGCTGGACCTGTGTTTCCTCTGTATCCTGCCCATGCCTTTGCAATTATCTCATTGTCAATTCCCCTCCAATAACTAATTTGGTATTCCATTTTTTTTCTGGAACTTTGACTGATACAGGCCTTGAGAGATTTAACTCATTTGCCCAAGATCATATAGCCAGAAAGGGAAGAGCAGAGTCTGAACCAGGCAGTCTGTCCCGACACCCGTGCTTCTAACCACCTCCTGGAACCAAAATTTCCCTGTGGAAAAGCACCGGCCAGTAGCCAGATGCTGGGCTGGGCTCTTCTGCCAACTGCCATGTGCTTTGAGCAAACACTGTAGTCTCTTTAGCTTCCATTTCTCAGGTATACAGCAAGGTTGCTGCAGTTCCTTTTAGTTCCAACACACACACTATAGTTTGCCAAACTCTCTCAGAGCTGCCCTTCCCAGGGTCCTTCTCTGCTATACTGGTCACTGAGGTCACACTTTGAGGGGACAGAGTTGTGCTCGGTGCAGCATAGTCTACTGAAGAGGGGTCCAGCCTCAGGAAAGTGCTTCCTTCTCACTCCAGTTCAAATGTGTGTCCCTACTTGCTCAGCCGGTTTATTTATGTTCCTTCGCCGTAAACTCCATTTAATTAAATAACAACAATAAAAGCTTTATTCATTGTGGGTTGCTGCGGTCTTCGTTCAGAAAAATGCTGAGCACACCAAAAGCCAGCAAAGTTATTGTTTTTATAATTCAGTAAAGCCAGCTATCTTTTGCAGAAGCATCAGATGACTGAACATCAACCATGAAAATCAAGGATTTGGTTTGGTTGGAAAAAGTGATCACCAAACCAGACGAGATATGACTTTTACTGCTCTAGGCCCACGAGATTGAGGACCACTGTTTAAGGGTAGGTTTGGCCCTCCAGTCTCCAAGGGAACTGGGTATAGAGGCTGGACAATAGAGAGTGTACCATGCAAGGCACACAGCACAGCAGGTGGAGCACATGGCCAGGGAGACCACGTGCACACACCACCAGGAAGGAGCATAACTCAGAGGTAATCGTGCCGCCATCCCCAGCCCAGCACTGAGAAAAGGAAAAGCGAAGGATACCAGACTTGATAGAAGTTCCTTAATATGAAAAATGTCAGTGGGTCCTAGAGGACCACAAGTGCACAGAAATGGTGATTCTTTAAGACAGAGAGTTAGAATTAAAGTTTTCACCTAAAGTTACAAAACTTGGGTAAAGCCAGGACTCAGACGTGGATGAACTCACTCTAAAGTCCCTGCTTATTTCTTTATTCTCTAAGTCAGGGGTCCTCAAACTTTTTAAACAGGGGACCAGTTCACTGTCCCTCAGACCATTGGAGAGCTGGACTGCAGTCCCCAGGATGAGTCGGCTGCTAAGCAGGTCAGGCAGCTGTGGCAGAAACCCCCAGCGGGCCAGATAAATGTCCTAGGCAGGCTGCAAGTGGCCCACGGGCCGTAGTTTGAGGATGCCTGCTAAGTTCCCAAACCTGGGGAATCAAAAATATAAAGAGAATCCCACCTCTGACCTGCTGAGTCAGAAAATTCAGGAGGGTAGTTTAGGAACCAACATTTCGATCTGGAAAGTGTAACAGTGGTATGATGTTAGGACTAGCATCTAAATAATCTGGGGGATGAGCAGAGTGTGGGGAGTGCAGGAGGAGGCAAGAATGGCCACTGCTTGAAAATGGCTAAAACTGAGTGCTGAGCACAAAGGGTTAACTCCACTGTCCCCTCTGCTTCTGAACATGTTTGAATTATTCCATAACAAGTCATTGTGAAAAACAACCCAAAATGGTCATCAAGGACTCTCCCTCTCAGCCAAGTTGGGCTCCTCCTCTCCCTGCACCTCACGTGACATGCCGAGTGGCATCAGCAGTGTCTGAGCAGGCACCGAGGGAGGAACTGAATAATGTGTGTCACCTAAAAGGCAGGCAGGACACAGGTATTGTCTGCTCCCCAATCAGCAGAGCAGTTGCTCAAGCAGTATGAAATGCGGGAATCAAAGAGACAGAAGATCTCAAAAGTCCGGTCTTATGGGGGCACTCCGGCCTGTGGCTATAACACGCCCGTCAGGAGACTGTGTGGGGCAGGATGTGCAGTCCTCCTGGGCTTGCTAAATAACGGGGGGGGGGGGGAGGGAACACACCTGGGGGACTTCGGCAAATCAGATATTTTGTCAGGCTCAGCACAGCCAGCAACATCTGCCTGTCACCAGGTGAAGAGAGTCAGTGCTGTAGCATGGGTTGCAGGCAGGTGCTGGCAAGTGACCCAGGTCTGTCCAGCAGTCCCCATCACATCTGGGGTGGCAGGCAGTGACATCAGAGTACACAAACACGTTGGCTCTGGGGGTGTGCAGACCGAGCACCAAGTCTGGTTTTGTCACTACTGTGGACAAGTTGTTGAATCTCTTGGAGTGAAGTGTTCCTGTCTGTAAAATGAAAGTAATAATACAGGTCTAGCATCCCTAATCTGCAAATCTGAAATAAAAATGCTCCAAAGTTTGAATTCTGTGCACTGACATAATGCCACAGTGGAAAATTCCACACCCGAGCTTGGGTGATGGGTTGCTGTCATAACTTTGTTTCATGCACATAATTATTAATAATCTTGAATAAAATTACCTTCATGCTACACGTACAAGGTGTATAGGAATCAAATGAATTTTGTGTTTAGGCATGGATTCCATTCCCAAGATGTTTTATTATATGTAGATAAGTATTCCAAAATCTGGAAAAAAAAATCCCAAACATTTCTGGTCCCAAGCATTTGGATAAGACATACTTGACCTGTAAACTTGTGTCCTGGCTTGAGGGCATTCCTGGAGGGGGTACACGGGAAGCATTTAGCAGGGAGCCTGGGGCATGAGGAATGGGACCCATATCTGGCCCTCCTGCCTTCCTGGAGCAGGAACTGTGGGCACTCTCTGCCTGCAGCCCCTCCTCTGTTCAGTGAGCTCCAGCTGACTAAAGGGCCTGGAGCTGCATTCCTTCACCTGAGGCCTTTTTCTGTAGCACCAGAAGGTCACTCAGCTCCCAGACAAGGCAGCCTAGGAGAGGAATTAATGCCAGGAGCAGTATTTGAATCCTGTGAGGTGTCCTCCACTGCCCCAGGACACACTGAGGCCTCACCTGTCGCAGAAGCCTTGCAAGACAATATGGTTCTTCTCAAGGTTTCCCCCACCAGTCCTCACAGCTGCCAGGCCAGGTAGCAGTCAGAAAACATCTTCTTAAAGAGACATAAAGTAAAAATTTTAGGTTTTGAGGTCCATGTAGTGTCTGTCATAACAATTCAGCTCTTCCATTGTATCCCGAAAGCATCACAGATACTATGTAAATCAATGAGCACTTCACTCAACAAGACTTTACTTACAAAGACAGGCTGCGTTTCACCCATGGGCCATAGTTTGCCAACCCCTATTTTAGGCCATATTGAGACACACCTAAGCATGGCAGATGACACAAGTGCTGCCATCGCTTCTGGTGGGGGACTGTAGCTCCTGGCTAGTCGGTACCCACGTGACTCAGAAGGGCACACACAGGGAGGAATTTTGATTGTGCTGGATCAGAAGTAACAGATAAGGCTGAATGAGGAAAAGTTTATTGATAAGTGGGCTCTCTCCTACAACTCAAGATGTAGCATCCTTGTCAGTCCTAACTGCCACCCAGAGAGCACCCTTCAGCTTGCCAGCAGTGACCAGAACTGCCAGAAGGGGAAGGGTGTCCAATGAAGTAGCATATAAAAGTAGATTATGGAAGACCACAGAATGTGCCGATTGACCAGCCTCTGGGAGCATCCAGAAGGCATCTCCACCAATAAAATAAAGGGTATGCTGGTCAAGGGGCCACCATCATTGCTGAGAAACTCCTGGTGGTTGTGGTTGTCCCTCCCAGGTGCTAGATCTGGTCTCCTGCCTGGTGTCACTGGAGGTGAGCACAGCAGTGGCAAGGTGGCCAAATGATTGCAGAGGCAGCAACACTAGAATGACAACACCAGCCCTTATCTGCAGGACTTAGGAAGCAATGACTAATAGACCATGATACTCCCAATGTCAGACTGGAACCCGAAGGTCAAGAACAGGTGAGCTGAAGGCTGAGGTTACCTGCTGCACTGGGACAGACCTGAGCCAGGTGTCAGACCCAGAGCCAACCATCGAAAAGGGCCTGTGTATCCCTGAAAGTGACTCTGTGTTGCCACAGCAATCACACATAGTAGGGTGTGTACTACCAAAAAGACCAAAAGTACTTTCCCCAAGAGCTCAGATCTTCAAAGAGCTGTGGACAAAGAATCTGAGCTGAAACTGATACCATAGGACCCAAAATGCCATCACAATCCCCTTGTTGATGTAAGCAAGTTCCTGGCTTCAGATCCATTTCATAGTAAGATCCACACCCATCCTGCCATCCAGTTCCCTCATCCCTGAGCTCATAATTGGAATGGACATGCTCAACAGCTAGAAGGACCTGCTTGTGAGCAAGAGCCATAATGCTAAGGAATGCCAACAGGAAACTCTGGAAAATTCCCCACCCCAGCCCAGACAGAAAATCAGAAGTAATGTCTCATTCTGGGTTAGAATGCCACCCTCAAAGACTTAAAACAAACAGACGCTATAATGGTTTCCATCATATCTCTGATTAATTTACCAGTCCCACACCTGAAAAACTGGATGGAGCCCGGCAGACGAAGACTACTGACAAATTAGCCAATGGCAGCCCCACTTACAAGCACTGGAAAAGATTGGCACCGCACCTGTCACTAAATGTGACCCAAACAATGCATTCTCTTATATTCCTGTTGGGAGAGAGGGGCATAGGCAGTAGGCAGTTTGCATTTACCAGGAATAGGCAGGAATACACATTCACAGCATTGTTCTGGAACTTTGTGAATTTCTTACTGTTTGTCACAATGTAATCCAAAGGGACCTTTGATTGTCTAGATAATCCGCAAAATACCCTGTTGTTCCATCATGTTGATGACATCACGGTGAGCAGACAACGGCAAGTATTCTGAAAACCCAGTAAGATTGAGGTGCTCCATAGTAGACAGTACACCCTAAAACTCTTCAGGGCCCAGTGACCAGGGACACTTCAGGACATCCCTTCTCAGCTTTAAGAAAGAGACACAACACCTGCTAAAACACTTCATATTTTGAAGATAGCATATACTACATTTAGAAATACTCTTCCAACCCATTTGTCAGCATATAGATTTGTATAAAACATCCAACCTGACAATCACTGCCTTTCAATTGGGTGTTTAGACCATTTACATGCTGAGATATTAATATGCTTTGATTTAAATCTATCATTTTGTTCTGCCTCTGGAGCAGGCATTGGGAGACAGAATCTCTCTCTCTCTCTCTCTGACCTTCTCCTGCCCTCCTTTCACCTGTTCAAGGCAGGCTTCTATGACCATCATCCCAGAGAGGGTCCTGCTCCATGCCCTGGAAAAAGGATGCTGAACAGAGAGGCCAAGAAGAATCTGAACAGACATGGCTTGTTGGGTTTAGATCATGTGCTTTTTGGCCAATCACATTTCTACACAGTTGTCAATCCTGTCTCTGTAAGGAACCCTCTTTAAAAACTGAACAGGACACTATTCAAAGAGCTTCCATAGAGCTGAACACAGGGAGTATTGGGGGTCCCCTGCCCAGGGATGGCAGGAAGTATGCACCCCTTCCCCTACCTCTCACCCTGTTCTCTTTATATGTAATATCCTTTATAACAAACCAGTAAATGTGTTGCCAAGTTCTGTGAGCTGCTTCCGCAAATTAATCAAATCCAAAGAGAGGGTTTGGGGACCCCAACTTGAAACCATTTGGTCGGAAGTCCTGGAGGCCCACACTTGTGACTGGTGTTGGGGGCAGGGGTTAGTTTTGGGGACTGAGTCCTCTCTGGGATCTGACACTATCTCTAGGTAAGATAGTGTCAGAACTGAATTAGAGAACACCAAGGCGGTGTCTACCCTTGGCGAGTGTGAGAAAACCTCTCAAGCTGTGGCCACTACAGTCTCCATCCGTGTTGGTGGCTGCTGTGGTCTGAGAGCAGAGGAAATGTAGTTTTGGAGATTTTCCCAAAGTCATTCCCTTTTCCTTCTTTACCTGCTTTTTAGATTGAGAGTTCTTTTAGGATTTCATTTTATTTCTACACTTAGTTTATTGGTTGTGCTATTTTTATTTTCAGTGGCTATTTTCGGGTTCACCATATATACCTCCAATTATCACAGTCAAATTTAATATCCTACTACTTCACTTATAAAGTAAGAACTTTACAAAGTGTACTGCTACCCTTTTCACTACCATTGTCATAAACTCTAGAATACATTATGGACATTTTTGCTTTAGACCAGCCATACACAAACAACAGCCTGTGTGCCAGATCTAGCCTGCCACTGATTTTTGTAAATAAAGTTTTATTAGAACAGCCATTTGTTTATATATTGTCCACAGCTGCTTTCAGGCTACAATGGAAAAGCTGAATGGGCTCCAGTGGAGACCATGGGCCCACAGAGCCTAAAATATCTACAATCTGGTCCTCTGTGCACAAAAATGCTTGCCAATCCCTGCTTTACATAATTGACTTTTTTTTAGATCCATTAAAAATAAGCAAAAATGCCCTTTCTATCCACCATTTCTGGACTTCTTTATCTCTTTGTATAGATCTAAGTTTCTGACTGGCATCATACTCTGAAGAAATTTCTTCAAATTAGCTTGGCCTTTATTTGCATAGAAAAGTCTTTATTTCACCTCTACTTGAAAAGATATTTTCTCCAGGTGCAGAATTCTCTGTTAACAGCAAATTTCCTTCAGTACTGTCAAAGTGTCCCTCCACTGCCTCCAGACTCAGTATTTCTGGCCCAGAGCTCATGGACACCTTAGCTGCTTTCTCCTGTCTGAGTGTAATGCACTGTTCATCTCTGACACTGGTGAGCCTGACTCATGTTTCATCTGCCTTTGAAGGGATTTGTCCTTCTTTGGAATTCAGGCTACTACAATATCAGTTCTATGATGCATTCGAGGGAATTTATAATTTTGTATTTTATTTGGCATATTCTTGTTGTTAGAGTGGGTGTGATATACTTTCCAGTTCTCCACATAGAAGTGGAAGTCAGTCGGCCAGGGAAGGCAGCTCGTACCTGTAATCCTAGGACTCTGAGAAGACGAAACAGGTGGATTGCCTGAGCTCACAGGTTCGAGACTAGTCTGAGTCAGAGTGAAATCTCATCTCCAAAAATACCCAGGTGCTGTGGCAGGCGCCCATAGTTCCTGCTACTTGGGAGGCTGAGGCAAAAGAATTGCTTAAGCCCAAGAGTTGGAAGTTGCTGTGAACTGTGACACCATGGCACTCTACCTAGAGTGACAAAGTGAGACTGTATCTCACCAAAAAAAAAAAAAGTGGAAGTAAGTCTAAGATTTTTTTTTTTTTAGATGGAGCCTCAAGCTATCCCCCTGGGTAGAGTGCTATGGCATCACAGCTCACAGCAACCTCCAACTCCTGGGCTCAAGTGAGTCTCATGCCTCGGCCTCCCAAGTAGCTGGGACTGCAGGTGCCCACTACAACGCCCAGCTATTTTTTGGTTGCAGCCATGATTGTTGTTTGGTGGGCCTGGGCTGGGGATTCGAACCCGCCACCTTAGGTGTATGTGGCTGGCGCCAAGTCTAAGATTTTTAACAAAACTTTAAGGCAGTCTTAAAGAGTTTAGTCTCAATATAAACTGAGTTATTGAACTCCTTCAAACATTTCACATAGGATTTATAAATTTAACATATTTTATTTGCTTGTTTAGGTACTTAAATTGCCTGACATATAAACCAAAAAACATTTCTAGGTTTCTTAGGTAATTTTCATAAAGCTAATTAATTATAAGTATAAACAGAATGAATTTAGCTCTTTCTGAATGTTCCTATACTGTTAATAGACTAAGTTAATTTTAAATTAAAAATTACAAGTTTAAACCACTTAATTTTAATATGTAATTACAAAGTTGGTCTATTACTTGCTTAGCCCAAAATCTCTTAAGTACTTAAAGAACTTAAATACCAAATCCGAGTAAAATACTTATGTCAAGAATTGAAGAGAGTCTGAGAGTTCACTGTACTTTCAATCTAATGAGTTTCATGGATGCTGGAAAAAGACCTAAGACTCCTGAATCTGAGACAAAGGACTTTGTCACAACAATAGTAGTAGACAGACATCAACATTTACCCAGTTCCCACAGGGGGATGTGAGGAGGGCCAGGGTGCATCTTTACACACAGGGGGTTACAGGAGAGAAATCCTGCCCTTTAAGGACTTCAGGTATTTTGCAACGGGTGGTAAGTCCACCTGACCATTGCTTTGGAGGGAGACATTATCATTATTTGGGATAGCAAGCAAATCTGCCCTTAGGAAGGACACCATCTCTGTCTTCCTAATGCTGTCCACTAAACAAACACCCTCTGCTCACAAGACATGTAGAAACATGATACACCCACGGAAAACTGTCTCTCAATACCTTAACCACAAAATAGTATTACTATAGGTTGATTTCTTAAGCATTTCTAAATTTAATTCTAAATATTTCATGATTGAAAGATATTCCCCTACTAAGGATCAATTGTCATTCCAAACAACTCTCGGGTCATCTTTTCACACAATTTTTGTGGTTGTCTCTCCCAGATGAGGAGTTTTTACTGAACCGTGGATTTCTGGCTGGACTATCACCTGGGTAACCCTGATGGCCAAGTTCATCTGGTTTTTTCTAATCATTCTGCTAATAGTCTCCAAATCCCCCCACCTGTCTCACCTATACTTTCCTTACGCAGAACCTCATTCTGAAACCTCCAGCTGGGCTGCCACAGTCCTTTATTTGGCTCAGCACATCTGTTTACTTCTTTGTTCCATTCCAAGTTCTTTTCATTAATATGTCTTTTAGACCACAAACCTCAGGGCTTTGTCTAACTTCAAGGTCTTTATCTTTTTTTGTATATTTTTAATCATTTATTTTTTTTATTAAGTCAAATACACACAGATCATGGATACATTCACGCATATGAGGGGTTCAAATCTGTGAAATGTGAATCAAGGTCTTTATCTTTTAAAAGCAGCTTACTTGGCTCAGCACCTGTAGCTCAGTGGCTAGGGCACCTCTCACATACACTGGAGCTGGAGGGTTTGAACCCAGCCCAAGCCTGCCAAATAATAATAACTGCAGCAACAACAAAAATACCCAGGTGGGGTGGCGCCTGTGGCTCAAGGAGTAGGGTGCCAGCCCCATATACTGGGGGTGGCAGGTTCAAGCCCGGCCTGGCCAAAAGTGCAAAAAAAAAAGGTCAGGTGTTGTGGCAGGTACCTGTAGTCCCAGCTACATGGGAGAATGAGGCAAGAGAATCACTTAAGCCCAAGAGTTTGAGGTTGCTGTGAGCTGTGATGCCACAGCACTCTACCAAGGACAGGGGTCGGGGGAAAGCATCTTGTTGGGTTCTTTAACAAGATGAGAGGGCATCTTCTCACTAAATTCTCTTTTCCCACATCTAGAAAGTGCTAAGTATACCAATTTGTCTGAGGGAATGAGAAAATCCTTCGTGTGAACATTTCTGTCTCAGAGACATAACCATTACAGCAGCAGCCTCAGAGCTATGGTCAAAAGACTTGTGATTCCACCTGCCCTTTGGAGAACTCAGGACAGACACTGTTCTCCTGGCAGACACTCCCCCTCCACCTGCTCTGCATATCGGAGGCACGTCCACCCCTGCTTCAGGAGGACCCCTTGCCAGAGTGGCTGAGCACATCAAGGAGCCCCCTTTATAGCACAGAGGCAGCACCTAAGGAGAGGCATGCTCTGACTGTGCCCAGTCATTCCACAAGCTCCTCCTTCTTCCTTCCCTCAGGTCATTAATCTCCCAGACCACACACTGCACTCTAATTGCTCTCATAATGGAATGGGTCCAAGAGAAGGGCTACCATGACCATGGGATGGGTCTGGCTTTTTATGGATACGTGGTTTTAATGGGAAAGTGAGAAGGGATCACTGCCCTGAGGCAGCCTCTGGTTTGACCAGCTTGAAACAACCAAGGCTTCTCCCCATTTCAAATTTTAAATTAATTATAGCCTAATCATAGCATCACTGCAGTCTGTCTACATTATCAATTCACTTTGAAGGCCATTACCAGCCACAGACCATCCAGCTCCAACAGACAACAGCACATCTGTGCTCTGGACCCGCAGAGTAAAGCTGAGCTCTGATCTCATTTCCTCAGTCAGTGGAGAACTGAAGAGGGCCCCAGTGGGAAGGGGCCCTGCCACAAGTGGGACAAATCCACATCTGGGCTGGCAGCATCTCGCTTTCCACAGGGGGCAGCAGGAGGAGGGAACACCTGCACAAGGTGCTTTATCTGGGACTCCAGCTGAGGCTGAGCTCCAGGACCATGGGGAGCAGAGCTGAGACCTGGGCTTGGGCTCACAGTTACTTCTTTGCTAATATGCACAGAAAACTGAGATGCTCTCACTGCGACTTTATGAGGATCTGTGCTGTGGACGGAATCCAGGACGCTGGAGAGAGATCTTGATAAGGAGCTGGGAGACTGGAGCCCTCGGCTCGTGTCCACTTGTCCATTGCTCACCACCACCATGGTTGGACTAGTCACCCAACCTATGACCTTACTAATTCATGATGGAGTATAAGTACCTGTCCTGCCTACATCCCAGGGCTGTTGTAGGAATCAAATTAATAATACGTTCATAGAAATGAATCTACTCTGTGAAGTGCTGTCCTCCTTATTCCAAGGGAGAATCCAGAGAGTTGGTTCTGGTCTTACGACAGGACAGAGCTGACTCACTTGCTCAGGGACTGAGAACAAAGCTACTCAGGGTCTTGATTTGAAACTATACTTAAGAGCTGGAAAGACTGATCATGACGTTCTACCTGGAAGTGTCTTGAAGAAGAGGGGCATCAGCCCTGCCTTGCCTGGCTGAGAGCATAGGCAAGCTGCCTGGGTAGACGAGGTCACCAAGGAGCTAGCTTTGGGTGGTTAGAAGAGAGGAGATGTCAGTTGGCTCTGTCCTCAAGCTGTATCTGGGATCGCAGCAATTCTCACCTCCACTGCCACCATCTGCAGAGGCTCCTGATGGGTCTTTCTGCTTCCATCCCTAACACCCCTACCATCTGTTCTGGACACAGAAGTCCAAGCAGTTGGCACTCACGTGAGTCAGCTTCTACCCACCTCCTCTCAGAGCCTGCAGTAACTCCTTAGTTCACTCAGAGCAAGAGCCCAAATCATGGCAAAAGCCTGTGGGCCACCCTCCCAGGACGGGTCTCTCACTGTTCCCTCTGCAGTTCACCTACTCATTTGAATGGGCTTCCAGGCTGCTGCAGGGTGGTCCAGGCTTCTTTGGGCTGTTCTAGGGTGTTCCAGGCTGCTCTTCTGTGCTGTTTGCTTTTCCCCCAAAGCCTCTGGCGTCACCCACGTTCCTGGCCTCATTCATGCCTCCCTCATTTGCACAAGGAGGCATCCCCATTAAGACCCTGCATGCCGCCCAGCATCCTCTGTAATTATTGGGGCCCCTCACTTGTTTCATTGTTCCCGTCGCAGTCGTCACCTTCTAACATGCCGCACGTTCATCACATTTATTGTTAGTTTCAGTCTCATTTCTCCTTTCCCCCACCCTGCAAGCCCCCCATCCCTCACACTCATCCCCAGTGAGAATCTCTGTGAGGCCAGCATATTTTGTCTGTTTCTGTTCACCGATATGTCCCAGGCACCCAGACACTGCCTGGAACATACGAAGTTTTTAGTAAATATTTGTGGACCAGCCAGCAATTTTGTGCAAGGTCGGGATGGAGACTGTCTCAGGAAAGAGAAGGTATTTCTCACTGTTCACACTTCCAATTGCTCTACCCGAGGAGAGAGCTGAAATTAGACAGACAAAAGGCACCTTGAAGAGAGCTGCATGGGCAGTGGGGACAGACGGAAAGCAGGTGTGAGGTGAGAAGAGGAGCAGCGGCACGTGAGTGTCGCAAAACAAATGCCAGCAACTCCTTCAAGAAGCTAGAGCAGAAGGAGGGAGCGTGGGGCTGGAGGATCGCAGGGCTGAAGGACCCTGAGCGATTTGAGTGCAGCCGTGAAGGGAACACCAGATCAAGGGAAAAAAATGTTTCCTGTTGTTTTAGTAGCCCCCTGTTTTCTGTTTCCAAATTAATTTGTGTCTGTTGTAGATGATTTTGGAATTACAGAAAATCCAAAGACAGAAATAAAATTCCTACCTAATCCAGTAACTCAGATAAAATCACAATGAATTCTATCTGAGGTTATTGGTTTTTTTAGGAATAGACATTTATAATAGTTCTGTTGCTTGTGATATCATTTTTACAAAAATGGTATAGATACACATGATATGCCTCCTTTGTATGGATGTGTCTGTTTTATAGCTTTGTTTACTTAAAATTTTATTAGGAATAATTTTCCACGCCTTTTAAAATTTTTTATGATGTAATTTTGAGCAGCTGCAAATAATTCCATTCAATAAAGTGTATAACCAGCTCTCTGCTTGCATGTGTATGAGCTATCCATTTTTAAAATATTATAAACCTTATAGTAATAAGCATGATTTTTCTTTTTCTTTCTTTCTGTTTTTAACTAGAGAGAAGACAGGCCAAAGAAATAAAGTGAAATGGAAATAACTCGTGGGAAAAGATACTAAGGAAATCTGGGCACGATGAGATTAAAGACATAGGTCAAATAAGACTTGACATTGGGTGGCTCATGCCTATAATCCTGGCACTCTGGGAGGCTGAGATGAGTGGATCGCTTGAGCTCATGAGTTCAAGACCAGCCTGAGCAAGAAGACTGAGAACCCAACTCTAAAAATAGCCAAGTGTTATGGCAAGTACTTATTATCCCAGCTACTCGGGAGGCTGAAATAAGAGGATCATTGAGCCCAGGAGTTTGGGGTTACTGTGAGCTATGATGCCACAGCATTCTACCCAGGGTGACCAAGTGAGACTCTGTCTCAAAAAAAAAGGGGGGGTTTGGAGGGATCACTTCTGAGGTTTGTCTTATAGGGGTACAGGTGAATCTTTCTAAGAGTAGAATGTGAACATTTTAAAGCAATAACTGAGAAATGACATGAAGGCTGTGTTGACAAGTTTGATGGAAGTATTTCAGAATGCATGTGAAAACCCCACACTGTACCCCAGAAGTGCATTAATGTACATAGTTA
>CAUYTI010062072.1:0-11733 GCA_963575145.1 Galago senegalensis
TTTTTGAGACAGAGCCTCAAGCTGTCCCCCTGGGTAGAGTGCCATGGCATTACAGCTCACAGCAACTTCCAACTCCTGGGCTCAAGCGAGTCTCCTGCCTCTGCCTCCCAAGTAGCTGGGACCACAGGCGCCTGCCACAACACCCAGCTATTTTTTTTTTTTTTGGTTGCAGCCGTCATTGTTGTTTGGCGGGTCTGGGCTGGATTCAAACCCGCCACCTTAGGTGTACGTGGCTGGTGCCTTAGCCGGTTGAGCTATAGGCGCCGAGCCACCCAGCTATTTTTGTTGTTGTTGTTATAGTTGTCATTGTTGTTTAGCAGGCCCAGGCCAGGTTTGAATCCACCAGCCTTGCTGTATGTGGCCAGTGCCCTAGTCACTGAGCTACGGGCGCCCAGCCAGGAGCCCAAGAGTTTGAGGTTACTGTGAGCTATAACACCAGGGCACAGAATGAGACTCTATCTCCAAAAAAATAATTAAATAAAATAAAACTTAGAGTGGTGGTATCACTCAGAGGCAATGGGATACAGCCTGGATGGTGTAGCTGCACTTTCCTGGTGTGGGTGGGGGTTGTTTTCTGCAGTGTTGTACATATTAGTATACATTGCAAACGCGACTAGGACCTCTGATGTGTCCATGACTCTGTTTTTTCTGCCCTTTAGTCTAGCTCTACCACCTTATAATTTATTTTTAATTTCAGATTAAAATGAGGGTACAAAGGATTAAGTTACAATGTTGCATTTGTTAGGTGAGGTTCCTATTGCAGTTGTGTCGAGACAGAGTCTAACTTTATTGCCCTGGGTAGAGTGCTGTGGCGCCCCATGTAGCTGGGACTATAAGGGTCTACCACAATGCCTGGCTATTTTTTTGTTGCAGTTTGGCCAGGGCCAGGTTTGAACCCACCACCCTCGGTATATGGGGCCGGCCGCCCTACTCACTGAGCCACAGGCGCCGCCCACACCTTATATTTTTTAAGCATCTTGCACAGAACATTGAATTCCACTACCGAAGTGCCCTAATGGGCTCAGTGCCCATAGTTCAGTGGTTAGGGCGCCGGCCACATGTACCAGGGCTGGCAGGTTCGAACCCAGCCCTGGACTGCTAAAAAACAACAATGACAACTACAAAAACCAGCCAGGCATTGTGGCAGGTGCCTGTAGTCCCAGCTACTTGGGAGGCTGAGGCAAGAGAATCACTTAAGCCCAAGAGTTAGAGGTTGCTGTGAGCTGTGACACCACAGCACTCTACCAAGCGCAACATAGTCATACTCTGTCTAAAAAGATTTTTAAAGTGCCCTAATGGCTGGGTACAGTGGCTCATGCCTGTAATCCTCAGCACTCTGGGAGGCTGAGGCAGGTGGATTGCCTGAGCTTAGGAGTTCAAGACCAGCCTGAGCCAGAATGAGACCTCGTCTCTGAAAAAATAGCGAGGCATTGTGTCAGGCACCTGTAGTCCCAGCCACTTGGGAGGCTGAGGCAACTGCAGTGAACTGTGACTTTATGGAACTCTACTGCAGGCAACAAAGTGAGACTTTGTCTCAAAAAAAATAAAAAATAAAAGAAGTGCCCTAAGGACTGTGGCTAGCACTTCCCCTGACCACAGAGGCATAGTGGACTCAAGCTAGACCCAAGGTTGGGTAACCAGGGTAAGCCTGGGGTGATTTAGGTACCCCTGGAGCAAACCAGCACCCCAAAAGAAACCCAAACTTTGGAGTCAGCCACTAGCCCATCTGCTGCTCCTCCTTCACTTTGATGGTGCAGGAGGAAGAAAATTCTTTGCATGGTATCCTCCGCGTATTGCAAGGTTTGTAGAGTCAGACCTAACAGATGCGGGTTTGAATTCTAAGCTATTTGTCCCTGAGCAAATTTCAAAACCTCCCTAAACCCCCTTTCCCTAATTCATAAACTGAGGTTAATATTCCCCACCTCACAGGGTTAAATGAGATAATGTGTGTAAAAGGCTTAGCACTGTGTCTGAAACATGGTAAACATTCAAATCCTAGCAGACAGCCTTTTTAGGAGCTGTCTCCTCTCACACTGGAGGATTCAGGTGCAGAAAGGAAATGGGACTGTGTAGTAATTGAGCTCAGCCTGAAAGCTGGGGTTATAACCACCTTGTTAGGACACGCTCCCTCTCTCTTCTTCCACAGGCAGCAGCCTGCTGCCTGTGCACACACTGGCCATTTTCCCTGCTGCCTTTGTTCTATTTCAGGCCTTGTGGGGGTGTGGGAAAGCTGCTGCCTTCCTCACTTTGCTATTTAAGGGCTTTCTGAAAGATGCTGCCTCTGCCGCTCCTACTGCCACGATGGCACTCCAGTTCCTGCCTCAGACAGCTGCGCACACACGGTCTCCAACTGCATACATGAACCAGGGAGCACGCAGTTAGGTGTCGAGAAGTCCAACTGCCTACTTTTTGTTTAGGACTCCTGAGCTAGCATCTCTACCAGAGGTTAACCTTGTTCTTTCTTTGTCCCTAAACTACCTACCCTGTCTGTGTCCCTGTAGCATTTTTGGCACTTGACCAATTAAATTTTTTTCCCTTATTCTTCAGTAAAAAAATCACATGTGATTCCTCCATCATCTCCTTCCCACCCCATCTCCAATTTGCACTTGAGGTGCTGTCCCCGTTTAACAGCCAGGCACAATCCAGAAAAAGTAAAAATGCCATTTATCTCTAGGTCCAGCAGAGAAAAATACTTTGAAAATAAAAGGTTTTTGAAAAGCTCAATAACCTCTGGCTAATAATAAGGCCACACTGAACTTCAATGTGTTTGAGATTCTCTGTGTGTCAGGCATGGGTAGAAATCTCTTAGACATTAATAATCCTGCATTTTTTTTTTTTTTTTTTTTTTTGCTGATGCTTCCAAGGCTTTCAATGAAATATCTCAAAAACCTGTTCTTTTATAAAAAATAAAAATAAAAAAACCTGTTCTTTTAGTCTTAATTGGCACTAATTTCTTTCTTTTATTTTTTGCAGATTTTGGCCAGGACTGGGCTTGAACCCGCCCACCTCTGGCATATGGGGCCAGCGCCCTACTCCTTTGAGCCACAGGTGCCATCTGGCACTAATTTATTTTTCATAGGTCCATCAAAGTGAAAGTTTGGGTTTTATCAGTAAAGCATTATTCTTCTTTAGGCCAGAGCTCCCTGAAGAGGTCTAGACTGTCTGCCTCCATTCTGCTTCCCCAATTTATTTGTTTTCTGCACATTATCTTAGAGAGGCCACTCTCCTCAAAGTCCTCAAAGTCTGGCTCCTGCCTGCCACCCCTGCAGAATCCTCCCTGATGCTCTCAGGGTGTTCCAGATTCTGCCATCATCTGACCCACACCAGCCCTGCTACTGCACCCAGACTGCATTAAATGCATTCCCTTTTTTTCCACGCCCCTTCACTTATTCATCTGCCTGACCACTCCTCTTTAGCTTCTGCTTTCTCTCCTTTGTTTTCGAGCTGTGCCTTTCCTCTCAGGTTCTTAGCTCCTTGATGGTAAACCAAATTGTCTCCATGTTGTGGTAACAATAACAATACTTTGAATTATAGATGGTTTTGCTTATGATAGTAAAATACCGTTGCTTACATTATTATCTTTTTTTTCTTTTTGAGACAGAGTCTCACTTTGTTGCCCTCGATAGAGTGCCATGGTGTCACAGCTCACAGCAACCTCAAACTCTTGGGCTCAAACAATTCTCTTGCCTCAGCTCTACAGGTGCCTGCCACAATGCCCAGCTATTTTTTGTAGAGATGGGGTCTTGCTCAGGCTCAGGCTGGTTTCAACTGGTGAGCTAAGGCAATCCACCCACCTTGGCCTCCAGAGTGCTAGGATTACAGGTGTGAGCCATTGCTTCCAGCCTTTTATCTCTGTTAATGTAGTATATGTGCTTCATGCTCCCCACTTCATAGTGGTGAAAATAATATGCACTTTGAGAGATGGCAGAGTATAGTGATTAATAAGAAACCCTGGGCCAGGCGTGGTGGCTCATGCCTATAATCCTAGCACGCTGAGAAGCCAAGGCACATGGCTTGCTTGAGCTCAGGAGTTCGAGAAAAGCCTGAACAAGAGAGTAAGACAACATCTCTAAAAATAGCCAGGCATTGTTGTGGGGTCCAATAATCCCAGCTGCTCAGGAAGCTGAGGCAAGAGGATTGCTTACACCTAAGAGTTTGAGGTTGCTATGAGCTCTGACATTGTGGCACTCTATCCAGGGTGACAAGGTGAGACTCTGTCTCAAAAAATAAAAATAAAAATGGGCCAGGCACAGTGGCTCATGCCTGTAATCCTAGCACTCTGGGAGGCCAAGGCAGGTGGATTGCCTGACCTCACCAGTTGAGATCAGCCTGAGCCAGAGTGAGACCCTGTCTCTACAAAAAATAAACAAATGTTGTGGCGGGTGCCTGTAGTCCCAGCTACTTGGGAGGCTAAGGCAAGAGAATCGCTTGAGCCCAGGAGTCTGAGGTTGCTGTGAGCTATAATGCTACAGCACTCTACTAAAGGTAACAAAGTGAAACTCTGTCTCAAAGATAAATAAATAAATAAAATAAAAATAAATAAGGAACCCTGGCTTCAGAGTCAGGCTGCTAGAGTTTGAAGCCCAGCTCTCCCTGTACTAGCTGTGTGACCCTGGGCAAACTAGAGATGATAATAATAATAATAGTACCTCTGTATGTTGTTGTGAAGATTAAGTGAATTAATGTAGATAAAATCTCTAGAACCATACCTGGCACATAGCAAGTACTTTATATATATATGGATTAGCTACCATTATCATTTATTCATTTCTCAAAGATCTACCACATGCCAGGCTCTGTTCTAGGCCTCAGTGATATAAGAGTAACAAGATGAGCCAGGTACAATGGATTGTGCCTTAATCCTAGCACTCTGGGAGACTTAGATAGGAGGATCCTTGAGCTCAGGCAATGTAGATCATCCTTCACAGAGATCACAGTCTTCCTGGGGTGCACTGTCATACCATCACCTTCTTACCACCCGCCATTTGCAAGTTCTTATGCTTAAATCTTTTTTTTTTGAGACAGAGCCTCAAGCTGTCCCCCTGGGTAGAGTGCTGGGGCATCACAGCTCACAGCAATCTCCAACTCCTGGGCTCAAGTGAGGCTCCTGCCTCAGCCTCCCAAGTAGCTGAGACCACAGGCGCCCACCACAAAGCCTGGCTATTTTTTGGTTGCAGCCGTCATTGTTGTTTGGCAGGTTGGCGGCCCAGGCTGGATTCGAACCCACCACCTTAGGTGTATGTGGCTGGCGCCTTAGCCACTTGAGCCACAGGCACCGAGCCGTAAATCTTTATAGACATTAATTCTTGCAGTAACCTTAAAAGGAACCCATGTTGTTCCCCATTTTACAGATGGGATTAACATTTCTGAGAGGTGAAATCCTTTGCTCACAATTCCCTAGCTAGTAATTTGGCTTACTTCTCCCAATTCACCTGCCTCCAGACTATTAGGTTCAACTCTACCCATCTGCCCTTTCCACACCCTGTGAGCTCTTGAGCTGTTGTCCCTCCCCACCAGGAATATTTACCCTATTCTCCTACACACAGTGTGGAAAATGTTTATCAAGCTGGTCTCTATCGATGATCCTTGACTCTAACCCCATAACTAGCCAGATCTATTCATTTTCACTTACCTCAGCCACAAAATCACTTAGTGATCACAGTGAGGGTACTTTGAAGTTGGACTATAAGGCCAGGCTCAGTGGCTCACACCTGTAATGCTAGCTCTATGGGAGGCTGAGGTGGTTGGATAGCTTGAGCTCAGGAGTCCAAGACCAACCTAAGCAAGAGTGAGACTCCATCTCTACTAAAAAATAGAAAAACTACCTGGGTGTTATGGCGGGTACCTATAGTCCCAGCTACTCAGGAAGCTGAGACAGGAAGATCGCTTGAGCCCAAGAGTTTGAGGTTGCTGTGAGCTATAACACCATGGCACTCTACCCAGGGCAACACAGTGAGGCTGTCTCAAAAAAAAAAAAAAAAAGGGACTATAGCTTATTCCAACATGTTTTTAAATGGAACTAATGGGATTCTGGGGTCTCTCCTCTTATGGGCACCCAACTAGAGAATCTTTTTCTCTGCCAGGACAATCCTTAGCCACTAACTCCAGTTCACCTTCTCCCCGTCTTTCCTTGCCTTTTATTTTTGTGTCTCACTTCCCTGTTACTCCCCTGTTTTTGTCTTTGTGTTATTTCTTAGCCACAAAGGGAGCCACAATTGGGGGTTGATAGGATTGTATGGAATTCCGTTTTCTTCCCTTTTGATCTTTTTTTTTTTTGACTCATTTGTTGGTTCTGTAGAAGATTAAATTTCTAAGTACAAGGAATGTATGCAAGCATTTAACTTTTTTATTCTTTTATGCTTAGCAACTCATCTTACCCTTAAAATCAAGCAATTATAGTTAGAAAAGCCTCTATTAGATCACACCTTTCCCGAGACCTTATTTCTTTAAATGTCCTGTTTATGACCATTAGTGCTGTGTCTTACTGGTTTCACATAACAGTAATAGAAGAGCAGTTTCATTCATCTAAGTTTCATTTATAAAATCACCTTGAAATGTAAATGATTTTTAAAATATTAAAATAATTTTTGAGCATGTAAATGAATCTACTCCTTCCTAAATGTCTTTACTAATGGAACTTAGGTTAGAGTCCAACTAGAGCCTGTTTTTTCTTTTTTCTTCTCTGTTTTCCAGATATTCTGGATTGTGGTTATATGGCTTTTATAAATCAAACAAATAAACTTAGGAATTAAAAAGAAGAAAGGTATTTGCTGTTTATTCTTCTTTTGAATTTAACGCAAAGAACAACCCCTTCACGGATGTTCCAGGCCAACCTCATTGAAAGAGTCAAACACTGTTTTCCTGCTCTTTTATTGAATGTGCACCTGTGTGCCCAAGGCAGTCCTTTACTTGCACTACTGCTTTTTCAGTCTGCCATGCCTCTTCTGGACTTTCTCAGGCATAGCTAACCCTAAAGACTGTCCTTGTCCCTGAAGCATCAGCTTTGTGTGTTTCAGGAAACTGGCAGCCTACAAAGCGGAAAGGGGGTATGCATGTGAGTGTCACATGTGCGCTCTAAATTCTTCTGATAACCTGAACACCACCACTTTAAAAAGAGTTCCAGGCTAGGCATCTGGTAGTACTTTAAGATATCCATGGCCTAAGACCTTCTCAGATGGGGAATATGTTTATTTCAGCCACTTACTGCAATAAGCTAAGCTAGCTGTCCTCTGGGTGAGAGGTAACCACCCCCACGCACACCCATACCCCCTCCACCTTTTCCTGGAGTCCTTGGGCCTTGATACAGTTGGGGGATGAGTGGCAGGTGTGTTGAACTCTTAATGAGAGGTTTCCGCCATCGGATTGCTTATATCCTGCCCACCACAGAGGCTCCTGTGAGTAACTTTACCTCTGAACTCTCCCTGTATTCTGCCCTTGATCCGTGGGATTTGGTGACAATCCCTGGCTGGCAGGAAACTTTGATCCTTGGGGAGTCCAGAGGAAGTCCTATGATGTGTGGGATCCCTAGAGTTATAGGGATTGGGGAGAAGCCATTCCAGGGTTGGTTGCTAAGATAGACCCATTAATTAAGAAGGAGCCTTAGCTTAACACTCAGTTACCAAAAAAAGGAGATCCGGGAACTGATAACAAGAGGCTCAGCACCCTTCAAGTATGCAGTGGTGTTTGCACAAGCATTATTGTTATTTTAAGGACTCAGCAGTGCCGAGGGGAAAATTCCTACCCACACCAGGAAAGAACAGAATACTTAGAGCTTCCTTTTTTAACAAGTAAAAGCTACCCTTACTTTGAGTGTTAGGAAGCTCTAGCAAAAAAATCTCTAAGGCATTTCTGAGTAGGTAAAAGATTACTCTAGAATAAAAATAAAAGATGGCCTTGTAATAAACAGTGAAAACTCTAGAATTTCTATATTATGAGGCACTTGGACTGTGATCCATTGGAGAGAGCATTAGCAGACTTGTCTTTCTTGTTTTTTGAGACAGTCTAATTTTGTCACCCTCAGTAGAGTACTGTGGCACCACAGCTCACAGCAACCTCAAACTCTTGGGCTCAAGCATTTCTCTTACCTTAGCCTCCTGAGTAGCTGAGACTGCAAGTGCCTGCCACAACGCCCAGTTATTTTTTTTTTTTTAGAGATGGAGTCTCACTCTGGCTCAGGCTGATCTCCAACTCCTGAGCTCAAGCAATCCACCCACCTCAGCCTCCCAGAGAGCTAGGATTATAGGTATGAATCACTGTGCCAGGCAGGAGACTTGTCTTTAAGCTGTAGCTGCCTAGCAAGCACTCTGGCCATACTTAGAAACTGCCTTTATTTGATGTGGCTTGGGGGTGAAAGGATTCACTAAACTTCCCCATACCATTCCCTGGAGCCACCCTTTTGCTACAAATAAAAGTCAAAGCGAAGGCCTGTTCACATGTAGGGAGACTTTTCTCTTCCTGCACCCATCTCTAAAGGTGGAAATGACTTTCTCCTCTTCTGTGGAGTCACGTACATTTTATCTCTTAGATTGTAGATCACTCTATATGTGTGTGTGTACCTAGCTCCCCGCTAAGCTGCAGCTCCAGAGGAAGAGTTCATGTGTTATTCACCTTCTGTATCACCAGCACACTGCCTGGGCATGCTATAGGCCCTTAATAATGATTATCAAATGAGTAAGTGTGAGGCACCAACAGTCATCAAGGCACCAGGAGTCATCATCTTTCCAGAATTATCTCATTTTCACACTGCCAGCCTCAAGGAAAGATTGGATTTGCTTACCCACAGATAGATTATTAAAGGGCAGTAGGGACTGTGTCAGAGGGTCAGACCACTGGCCTAGCAGACCTGACTTCTGTGTGTCTCAGAAGCTCCCTGAGAAGACCCAGGAGATAATTGCCTAGCAGACATTGGGCAGCATCTTTGTGGAGTTTGCTCACAGGATGGCACTTAATATGATAACACCAAGCAAAGGGCTATTTGCAGAGCCAACTATATAATATGTGGCGCCCAGTGCAAAATTAAAATGCAGGGTTTGTGTGGCGCCTGTAGCACAGTGGTTACAGTACTGGCCACATGCACCAAGGGTGGCAGGTTCGATCCTGGCCTGGGCTGGCTAAACATCAATGACAACTGCAACAGAAAAATAGTCAGGCATTGTAGTGGGCACCTGTAGTCCCAGCTACTTGGGAGGCTGAGACAAGATAATCGCTTAAGCCCAAGAGTTTGAGGTTGCTGTGAGCTGTGACACCACAGCATTCTACCAAGGGTGACATGGTGAGACTCTGTCTCAAAAGTAAATAAATAAATAAAATAAAATGCAGTGTTCCTTGTTAAAAAATAACAAAAGAGGACCAAGCATGGTGGCTCATGCCTATAATCCTAGCATTCTGGGAGGCTGAGGTGAGAAGATCATTTGAGATCAGGAGTTCCAGACCAGCCTGAGCAAGAACAAGACCTTATCTCTACTAAAAATAGAAAAACTTAAGGCCAGGCACAGTGGCTCACGGCTGTAATCGTAGCACTTTGGGAGGCTGAGTCAGGTGAGTTGCTTAAGCTCATGGGTTTGAGATGTGCCTGAGTAAGAGTGAGACTCCGCTTCTAAAAATAGCCAGGTGTTGTGGTGGGCACCTGTAGTCACAGCTACTTAGGAGGCTGAGGCAAGAGAATCACTTGAGCCCAAGAGTTTGAGGTTGCTGTGAGTTATGGCATCACAGCACTCTACAGAAGGAGGCAAAGTGAGACTCTGTCTCAAAAAAATGAATAAAAATAAAAATAGAAAAAATTAACTAAGCATCATGGCAGGCACCTGTAGTCCCAGCTACTTGGGAGGCTAAGGGAGGAAGATCAGTTAAACCCAGAAGTTTGAAGCTACTGTGAACTAGGCTAATGCCACTGTACTCTAGCCTGGGCAACAGAGTGAGACTCTCGTCTCAAAAAGAAAGGAAGGAAGGAAGGAGGGATAGAGGGAGGAAAGGAAAGAAGAAGTGAAAGAAGGAAGAAGTACCATTAATGGTATTAAAACA
Organism: Galago senegalensis; assembly: GCA_963575145.1. Taxonomy (NCBI): domain Eukaryota; kingdom Metazoa; phylum Chordata; class Mammalia; order Primates; family Galagidae; genus Galago; species Galago senegalensis. The sequence continues at coordinate 10,021 of CAUYTI010062072.1, forward strand.
CGTATTATTTCCTTTCACAGCATCTCTTTTGACTTAGAGCATTAATTATTGGCTAAAGAAAAGTTAAAATATTAAGTTTTGCCTGAGTTCACAGGTTCAAGAACAGTCTGAGCTAGAGTGAGACCTCATCTCTGAAAATAGCCAGACACCATGGCAGGCGCCTATAGTCCCAACTACTTAGGAGGCTGAGGCGAGAGAATCACTTGAGCCCCAGAGTTTGAGGTTGCTGTAAGCTGTGACACCACTGACACTCTACCAAGGGCAACATAGTGAGACTCTGTCTCTTATAAAAAAAAATATATATATATTAGCATGACTTTTACTGTTCATCATTATATTGTGTGAAACCAATTTTTTATTTAATTTTTTTTTGGGGGGGTGCCGGGGCCGGGTTTGAACCCGCCACCTCCAGTATATGGGGTCAGCATCCTACTCCTTGAACCACAGGTGCTGCCCCTAATTTTTTATTATTTATTTTGAGGCAGAGTCGCCCTGGGTAGAGTGCAATGGTATCTTTGTAGCTCACTGTAACTTCAGACTTCTGGGCTCAAGCTTTTGCCTCATACCCACCATACCCAGCTAATTTTTTCTTTTCTTTTCTTTTTTTTGAAACAGAGTCTCACTTTATTGCCCTTGGTAGAGTGCTGTGGCATCATAGCTCACAGCAACCTCAAACTCCTGGGCTCCAGTGATTCTCTTGCCTCAGCCTCCTAAGTAGCTGGGACTACAGGTGCCCACCACAACACCTGGCTATTTTTAGAGACAAGATCTCACTCTGGCTCAGGCTGGTCTTGAACCTGTGAGCTCAGGCAATCCACCTGCCTCGGCCTCCCAAGTGCTGGCTGGGACAACAGGCATGAGCCACCATGCCCAGCCTTAATGCCAATTTTATTTTTTTGTTGTTGTTTTACTTTATTTTTTGAGATAGAGTCTTACTATGTCACCCTCAGTAGAGTGCCATGGCATTACAGCTTACAGCAACCTCAAAATTTTTTTTTTTTTGTAGTTTTTGGCCAGTGCTGGGTTTGAACCTGCCACCTCTGGCATATGGGGCCAGTGCCCTACTCCTTTGAGCCACAGGTACCACCCAGCAACCTCAAACTCTTGAGGTAGAGCAATTCTCTTTGCCTCAGCCTCCCAAGTAGCTGGGACTACAGGCGCCTACCACAACGCCCACCTATTTTTTGCTTCACTTGTCATTGTTGTTTAGCTGACCCGAGCCAGGTTCTAACCCACCAGCCTCGGTATATGAGGATGGCGCCATAACCACTGTGGCACCGAACCAATTGTAAATGCAAATATAAGAACATTTGCAGAATCACTGAAATTGCACAATATGTATTCCGTAGCTTGTACATGTGTATGTATTTCCTGCTTGGCAGAACAGTAGAAACTCTACATAACCACATAACCTTTATGACATAGTTTTTTTAATTTTTTTTTTTTTTTTTTGAGACAGAGCCTCTCAAGCTGTCCCCCTGGGTAGAGTGCTGTGGCATTACAGCTCACAGCAATCTCCAACTCCTGGGCTCAAGCGAGTCTCTTGCCTCCGCCTCCCAAGTAGCTGGGACCACAGGCGCCCGCCACAACGCCTGGCCATTTTTTGGTTGCAGCCTTCATTGTTGTTTGGCGGGTCCAGGCTGGAGATTCGAACCCGCCACCTTCGGTGTACGTGGCTGGCGCCTTAGCCGGTTGAGCTATAGGTGCCGAGCC
>CAUYTI010062074.1:0-30534 GCA_963575145.1 Galago senegalensis
CTATCAGCAGTAAAGGAGGCTTTGCTTTCTTATCATCTGTGTGCTCATTGGACTGACACTTTTAATTTTTCTCAGGAGCTTTTTCTTTGCATTCACAACTTAATGGCACTTTTAATTTCTCTCAGGAGCTTTTCCTTTGCATTCACAGCATAGCTACCTGTTTGGTCCAGACGTCCAGCTCTCAGCCTGTCCTGGCTTTCACATGTCTTCCCCACTAAGCCTCGTCATTTCTAGCTTTTGGTTTAAGTGAGAGACACGTGACTCTTCCTTTCACTTGAACACTTAGAGGCCATGGGAAGGTTATTAGGCGTAATTTCAATATTGTTGTGTCTCAGGGAATGGGGGGCTCAAAGAGAGGTAGACAGGCAGTGAAGTGGTCACAACACAAACAGTGTTTGTTGATGAAGTTTGCTGCTTTACATGGGTGTGGTTTGTGGTGGCTCAAATACTTAACTGTAGTGATAGCAAAGATCCCTGACCACGGATCACCAAGTTTGAAATTTTGTGAGAATTACCGAAATGTGACACAGACTTGGAACTTTTTCAAGTTTTTTGTGTAGAGACAGGGTCTTTGTTGCTCAGACTGGTCTGGAACTCCTGGCTTCACAGATCCTTCTGTCTCACTCTCCCTAACTGTTGACAGCGTAAGATGTAAGCCACTGTACCTGGCCTGTTTTTGCAAAATTTGATTATTCTCTTTAAGCTTTAAGCACCCCATCCTGGACTATCTTCCATGTCATTAAAACTTATTTGAAAATGAAACAAGGAGGCCATTAGGAGTTAGGGCTAGAGGGAGATATAGCCTTTTTTTTTTTTTGAGACAGAACCTCAAGCTGTCCCCCTGGGTAGAGTGCCGTGGCACTACAGCTCACAGCAACCTCCAACTCCTGGGCTCAAGCGAGTCTCTTGCCTCCGCCTCCCAAGTAGCTGGGACCACAGGTGCCCGCCACAACGCCCGGCTATTTTTTGGTTGCAGCTGTCGTTGTTTGGTGGGTCCGGGCTGGGGATTCGAACCCGCCACCTTAGGTGTACGTGGCTGGCGCCTTAGCCGGTTGAGCTATAGGCGCTGAGCCTGGGAGATGTAGCCTTTGAGGTGGGTCACTCGGTATCCAGAGAGTGGCTGGTAGGCCAGCCTGGGAGTCAGGCCCCAGGGGCGGCTGGGCAGGAGTAGGTACAACTGCTGCCTATGACAGTGACCAGCTGGCCAGTGTCACCCAGGCACATGCCCAGCTCCAGCAGCAGCCAGACCCCTGACTGGGAAGCCAGCCCTGTGGAGGCTGAAGGGTTCATGTGTCACACAGGGCTGGATGAGAGGCTGGGGTGGTGGCCACAGTGAGCTGAGAGCCCAGCATGGCTACATCCTCCACCCTCAGCAGGGCCTGTGCTGTTTGGCTTTCTTCACTCCCTGCCTGGGCCTAAGGCACTCCTCTCAGGAGTGACCCCCTTGTTCTGGGCATGCTCCTGACTCCTCAGTGGGACCAGAACTGCCCCCTACACACACTAGCAACAGGGATCAGAGCAGAAGGACCTCTGATAGAGGCCATGAGAGGAAGGAAGAGCTGGGTCCGCATGGGGCAAGAGGCTCTAGCCCCACCTGGGTACCCTGGAGGGTGTCATGAGCTCTTAGCTGGGCTCTAAGAGCATCAGCTGTTCACCACATGCAGCTCCTATCTAGGACCTCACTGGTCCCTCCAGACTAGCAGTGGCAGCCCACCCAGGTGACCTGGTTTCTCAGGATGTCAGCATGGGCTTCTGAGCCTGCGTGCTTACACCGCCCTGTGGATGTCAGGGTTCAGCAGGGCAGACAGAGGTCATAGTCCTCCCTATCCATCTCAGTCTGCCGTGGCCCTGCCTGGCCCTGACCTCCCCAGTATAGCCTCTGAGAGCACCCACACCCTTCTGTCCCTCCACCTGGCCCCCATGGCATCCTTCAGAAGCCCTGGCCCTCACTCTAGGGTGTCAGGCTTGTCAGGGAGGGGGGCTGAGCCAGGAAGGCCTCCATGGACCCCTGCCCTGCCTGCAGGTGATGCAGCACCCTGCGGAGGGAGGCCAGGTGCTGAGCCTCTGCAGCAGCATCAAGGAAGCCCCCGTCAAGGTGGCCGAGATCTGGATCGTCTCCCTGTCCAGCCAGCCTATCGACCACGAGGACAGTGCCATGCAGGCCGGCCCCAAGACCAAGTCTACGGGTGTGTGTGTCTGTGGTATGGGCATGGATCCTGGCGTGGAGAGGTGCTCACACCTGCCAGCCATAGCCACCTTCACAATTGGGTCCATGTCCCTGCCCCACCCCTGGGCAGACAGGGGTCCCAGGCAGTGCAAAACACAGGCTGAACAGGGATGCAGGAGGGGATTTGGGGGTCTGATGTGGTTCATGTGGGACCTCAACCTCACGTCCCTACCCAATTTGCACCAGCCCCACTTGTTGCCCCCATCAGCTTACAAGGCTCTGCTGGGGTCCATGTCCTCATAGCTCTCTCTGGGGTGGGGGTGGGGTATCTGTGGTTCCGTAGCTGCCTCATTCCACCAGGCGGAACCTTGAGGCGCTGCCTTCTGTCTGCCCATTCCGCAGATAACTACTCCGAGGAGGAGTACGAGAGCTTCTCCTCCGAGCAGGAGGCCAGTGACGACGCCGTGCAGGGGCAGGTGACTGGGTGGGGCCAGCCCATGGGGTGGGGCACCTCCTCCTCTCCCAGGGCTTGACACGTGGGCAGCGCTCGCCAGGTGTGCCCAGGCGCTGTGTCTGTCTGTGCAGGACCTAGACGAAGATGACTTCGACGTGGGGAAGCCCAAGAAGCAGCGGCGGCCGCTAGTAAGGACGACGTCCATGACCAGGGTCGGTGGAGACATCTCACTAAAAGCTGGGGCCTGGGGAAAGGGGGGGGGGCAAGGTTGGCAGAGACACCAGTTCTGGGGCCCCAGGGACTACCGTGAATGTGTGGAGACCCTACTGTGCAGCCTTAGTGGCCAGATAGTAGGTGCCTGGTGCTTGTTGAAGTGGGTACGAGCTGGGCAGGGATGTCCTATGCCCAGCCCCTGGCTGCTGGCCCTGCCAGGTGCTGCTCTGTGCAAGGCTTGGGCCATGTGACTGCCCCAAGACCAAGGCCTGCGGAGGCTGCACCTCGGCCTGAGCCTAGGGGTGCCCAGGGTGGCTGCCCCCCCTGTTTGCCCACTTTCTGCTACACCCAGCACTGCTGGCCCCAGCAGCGAGGGGAAGAGCTATCAGGGTTTTCCTCCTGGAGGAGGGAGGCACAAGAGCTGGATGGGCTGACCATCGAGCATGCCCACCCAAGGGCCCTCCTAGCATCAGCCCAGTGCCTGTCCCATCCCCTTGTGCAGTGAGGAAGCATTGAGTCCAGGAAGGGCTGTGGAGTCCTCTGGAAGCACCATAGGTGGCTACAGGCCATCCCTAAGCCTGGGACTGACAGACCTTGGCCTGTGGTTTAAAATGCTCACGAACTTCTTGTGGAAGTTCAGGGCCCGCCCGCCCGTCCATCAGTGTTGTAGGGCTGGAGCTGCGACATCCAGTCGGCACCTTGAGTGTGCTCTGGCGGCGGCAGCCCTGGGGCTCTCTCTGATGCTGCCTCTTGCCCTGCAGCAGCAGAACTTCAAGCAGAAAGTCGTGGCCCTGCTGCGAAGGTTCAAAGTGTCAGATGAGGTGAGTGAGCCGGGCCCTGCTTGCCCCTGCACCTCCCATCCCCTGCCCAGGTCCTGGCTCTGCCAGCACTTTCAGCACAGCTGGAAATGGCCTGGAGGGGCCAGCAATCACTCTAGATCCCTGCTGGGTGTTTGAGCTCCAGCCATGAGCATAGGGAGGAGGACAGGGCACTGTGATGGGGCTTGGCCACAGGACTCTGTGTGTGTGTTTTGTGAATAGGCTTTAACTTGTGAGCAGTTGTGGGTCCACAGCAGAACTGAGCAGATAGTGTAGTGTGTCCACACACCCCTGCCCTCACGGCCCCCTGCTATTAACAGTCCCTGGGTCTTAAAATTTTCTCCTTTTAGCTTTTCTCTACTTTATAATGAGCCTGCATGACTTTCATCATCAAAAGAAAAATCTCTTGGATTTTTTGAGATGATCAAAAGAAAATTAGTGCCTGCACTCTGGACACAGTAGGGAGGTGGCACGTTGTGTCACTCTGGACATGGTAGGAAGGTAGCACGTGTATCACTCTGGACACATAGTGGGGAGGTGGCACGTGTGTCACTGGGCCTCACAGCAGTGTTGCCAGCATGGCCCTCCAGTGGTAACAGTGCCCACGGGACCATAGCCGCAGCAGCAGTTCTGTGGTGGCCTCCAGCGCCTGTGCCCAATAACACTCTTTCCCGGGGAGAGGTGCCACAAACAGGTACTTCTCAGCCATGTCCGGGCAGTGGTGTTTCTGGAAGTGGTGCATCCCTGACCAGTTCTGGAGGCAGAGTAGCCCCAGAGCCACTGGGTGGTCCAGCAGATGCCTCAGTCTGTGCATCCTGGAGTGGGACATTCCCAAGTCCCGCTGAAGATGGATATTCCACCTAGGCAGCTCCCTAGTGGGGGACTGTGGGTACTCAGGGTCACATCTTGACCTTGGGGACCTAGGTGATTGGACTGTCTAGATGTGGCTTCACCACCTATGTAGATTTAGTTCTGGGACTTACAACCCAAATTAAAAGCATCTGCCAACATCCAGACGCTGTTCAGTGAAAGGATGCTAATTATGGTCTTCAGAAGACTGCTCTCCTGCGCTGTGTATAGTCCATACAGATCAGTTTGTACCTTAGGTGAGCGACATGGTCTCTGTCCTGATTTCTACCTATCACTCCCTCTCCTGAGAAGACCAGCCTGTCTCCCTTGCAGCTCAGTGTCTGGCTCAGGGAGGCATAGTGTCCACCCTTTGCCAGGCCCCAGCTGGCATCCCCAGCAGCTCTTGGATCGGCAGGAGAGGCAATGAGATGAGGTCACCTGCCCAGCTCACCACCCTTCTTAGACTATTTGAGCTGCTATAACAAACTACCTTAGACTGGGAAACTTGTGAACAACCAAAATTTATTGCTCACAGTTCTGAAGACTGGAAGTTCAAGGTCAAGGTACTGACATAGTCACTGCCATGTGAAGGCCTGCTTGTTGCAGAAGGTGCCTTCCACGGGGCTTCATGTTGCAAGAGGTGCTGACAAGCTCCTGAAGCCTCTTTTCTAAGGCACTGACTCCTTTCTCCAGGGCAGAGCAGCCCTCATGACCAGTCTCCTCTTCCTATCATCATCTGGCTATTAGGTCCTAGCTGATAAGTTCTGGAGGTTTGGATATTCTAGCCTGGCACAATGTCCAGGCTGACTGCAGAGCTCCTGCAGGCCCCACTGTCCCAGCCAAACGGCATCCTGTATCCGATGTGTGATCAGGCAGAGCCTCTGGTCAGGACTCTGTGCTATGAGAGTGAATTTGGGGCAAACTGTATATCTTGGAACCCTCAGCTTCAGTTGAATATTTTATACTTTAGTTTCACAAGCATAGGTGGCATGTCTATATGATACGGTCAATTGGTTTTCAACGGATTTGCCAAGTTCAAAGTTGCCAAGAAAACTGAGCCTTGACACAGAGTGCACACTGCAAAAATAACTTGAGTGGATCATATTCATAAATTTAAAACCTAAAACTTTTACAATTACTTTTTTTTTTTAAAGGAGTACTGCACACCAGGAAAGATGGCTACTTCTCTGTTTCTGAACAGGGGCTCTTTGTGCTGCCCAGGCTGGTCTCAAACTCCTGGACTCAGGCACTACTTACATTTTAAACTTTAACAAACATTAATTTAATGCTATAAAAATTATAGAACCAATAGGAAATGTTTTTATGACCTTGGGTTAAGGAAAGATTTTTTTAGGATCCAAAAAGCATGTGGAAAACAGTAAAAAATCGATACATTGGACTTTTATGAACAATAAAAACCATGAACTAAGCCAGACATAAATGCCGTGTGGTCCCACTCACGGGACATCCCCACAGTAGCAGGACGGAGGTGCAGTGCTCGGGTGCCGTAGGACCTGGTACCGCTGCACTGCTCACTTTTTACAAGTTCTTAAAATGGCAGATACTACATTTTGTATGTATTTTACCACAACAAAAAAGTAGAAATTTGCTTTCTGAAAGATAACTATTGAAAGAATGAAAAGCAAGTTACATGTTGACAGAAAATATTTGCCATTCGTATCCAGTAAAGGTTTGTATCCAGTGTGTTTATAAAGAACTCTTGAAACCCTGTTAAGAAAAGCGACCCAATTTTTAAAATGGGTAAGACTCATACCCTGAAATGACAAAACATTTTTTTTTAATTGAAGAATATATGAATAAGTGGAAAGACATGCTGTATTCATGGACCATAGGATGAGTATTGTTCCAGTGGTTACACTCCCCAAACTGATCTACAGGTCAGCATAATCCCTGTTAAATTTCTAGCTGCTGGCTCGGCGCCTATAGCTCAACCGGCTAAGGCGCCAGCCACGTACACCTAAGGTGGCGGGTTCAAATCCCCAGCCCGGACCCGCCAAACAACAATGACAGCTGCAACCAAAAAAAAAATAGCCGGGCGTTGTGGCATGCGCCTGTGGTCCCAGCTACTTGGGAGGCAGAGGCAAGAGACTCGCTTGAGCCCAGGAGTTGGAGGTTGCTGTGAGCTGTAATGCCATGGCACTCTACCCAGGGGGACAGCTTGAGGCTCTGTCTCAAAAAAAAAAAAAAACCCAAATACAGTAGAACCTCAGTACATTGACCAACCACCCAATGGACTGTCACAAACTGGTCAACATATGGAGGTGGTAAACACAAAGAACCAGGCCTACTGTACTGATCCATACAAGTGGTGCCTGTGCACTCTATGAAAATTAACTTAAAGGAGGTGGTCAGTGCAGGTGGGGGTGGTGGTCAACTGTTCTAAGCTGGAGGCAGAGGGCAGTGCAGGCTGGGAGGATCAAAGGTGAGAAGGCAGAAACAGGCAGGCAGATTAGAATTCCAGACCTAGAGTGCAAGCCCTCTAATGAGTATTCTTCAAATTTCAGTTTGCAATCCGCTGGTGAGTAATCAAAACGATTTATTTAGCTACAAATAGCATTTTTTAAAAATGAAACAGAATACATTAGAAGAGCATAAAATAGAAAGGAAAATATCAGAATGTATCCCACGTGGTAAGGATTATTACTGTTTCATAAAATGGATGTTGAATGTTATATACAGTATAAAAGTGTTACATGTTGAATGTTATATACAGTATAAAAGTGTTACATGTTTCATGCGTTGAGCTCTAATACAAAATGAATCTTTCATGGATTGGGGTAAGAGGTGAAAAAAAATTTAAGCCTCTTAACAAAGCCAGTCTGTTCATTTTACAGATGAGGGGACTGGGGTTCAGACAGAGCCAGGGTGGGGCTAGGCTTGGACTTGACTCTGACCCCCAGTCTTTTGTCTCTCCATACCAGTCACCTTCCTGCACTAGGGGAAACAACAGACCCAGCTCCCAGATACTATGGCTCCTATTGTTTTTTTGTTTTTATTTTTATTTTTATTTTATTAAGTCATCCCCAGGACACTCAGCAATTATTCATCTAACAAATACTTTCTGAGGGCCTAGCAGAGGTTGGATGTTCATGCCAGGTAATGGGATAGTATGGAATTTACAATGAAAGTGGGCTTGGTGCCTGTGGCTCAAGTGGCTGAGGCGCCAACCACATACATCTAAAGTGGTGGGTTCGAATCCAATCTGGGCCTGCCAAACAACAATGATGGCTGCAACCAAAAAATAGCCAGGCGTTGTGGGGGGCACCTGTGGTCCCAGCTACTTGGGAGGCTGAGACAGGAGACTCACTTGAGCCCAGGAGTTGGAGGTTGCTGTGAGCTGTGATGCCACAGCACTCTACCCAGGGGGACAGCTCGAGGCTCTGTCTAAAAAAAAATAAAGAATTTTTTTCCTAGCTGTTAGGATGTGGGAGAGTTGAGAATGAGGAGGAAGGAAATGGGAGCTGCAAGGTGTATACAGAGTGAGCAAAATTAGAGCACAGGGAATGTCAAGCATGGCTCTAAAGTCCTTAAAGAAATCAAGTAAAGATTGTAATTATTTTTAATTACTTTTGATAGCTGGGTTATATTTCTCTGATGCAAAATCACACTGAGATTGGGCCACCTGGGACTGTAGGACTTATTTGGGTTACACAGGGGAAATATGGTTTAGTTCAAATCACACTGGATTTCTTAAACATACAGACCATTTATTGTAGTAAAGTTTCAAACACTTATAAAAATAAGCCATATTTAACTATTGCTTTGGGGGATTTTTCTGTGTGGGCTGCACTGGACTGTGGCATCTGAAAATAGGAGTTCACTGAAGAATCCATTGTTTCCTGGTTTTGTTTTTTCTTTGAGACAGAGTCTCACTATGTCAATTTCTTTGAAACAAGGATAATAGTTGTTTTAGAGAGTTAAAAAAAATTCACATCATTTATTTAAATCCGGCACATGTATTGTATTATGATTTAAACCAAATTGGATTATATTCTTATTAAAGGCTTGCTTTCCCCGGGATATGGTGAACTGGAAGTGGCCCATGCGGTCTTGGGAGGTGTGTCATCCTGTCTCAAGCCATCTCCAGCCCCTGCATTAAAATAGCAGCAATAGCAAGTCCAGCCTTCCTGGCGTTTGTGTCTCTGTAGGTGGAGGCGGTCATGGCAGAGCTGAGTCTGAGCCACGTGGCCGAACGACTGATTGGCAACTACAATCAGGGGGGCATTTCCAGTGGCGAGCGGCGCCGGGTCTCCATCGCAGCCCAGCTCCTCCAGGACCCCAGTAAGTGAGACCCCACTCTGCTAGGGCTGCTGGAGCTTCTCCGGTGTGTCTCCAGCCCTTTCTTTGCATTTCCCATTTGGGGAGAGTTTGTGTGGAACTGAAATTATTGAGATCATTCACACTGGGGACCCAGTTTTTCCAGAAATGCTGGATACTTCCTTTCCTGATGCCGTCACCTCCCCCAAGCACAGTACAAAACAGCTCTCCAACTTGGCATTGCATTTGCTCCTTCCATTAATCCTTCCTTCTAGCAGAGCAGCACCACTGTGACTGCTGGGGAAAGCAAGCCAGTGAGTTTGGGTACGACGCCAAGTGTTTAGGAAATTAAAACAGGAATTGGAGGGATATACTCAAGGGTGTATATGATGGGAAAGGGATTATCATAATGGCTGGTCCCCTGCCCCTCCCTGCTGGGTTTAGTCATCCCCACCCCCCTCCGGGAAACCTCACCACTCGAAGAGGACACTTTGCATCTGGGGACTTTACACTGTAGGCGACCAGGACTGCCTTTTCTGCAGGTGGTGCTTGGTCACTGGATGGGAAACAGATGGTTTTATTTTTTCTTTGAGATAGAGTCTCACTATGTCACCCGTGGTAAATTACTGTGGCATCACAGCTCACAACCTCAAACCCTTGGGCTTAAGCGATTCTCTTGCCTCAGCCTCCCAAGTAGCTGGGACTACAGGCGCCACCCGCAACGTTTGGCTATTTTTGGTTGTAGTTGTCATTGTTTAGCTGGCCTGGGCTGGGTTTGAACCTGCCAGCCTTGGTGTATGTGGCCAGTGCCATAATCACTGTGCTACAGGCGCAGAGCTGCAGATACATACTTTTAAGAGCCCTTGTCTTTTTTTTTTCTTCCGACAGAGTCTTACTCTGTCACCCTGGGAGAAAGGCACAGTACCATCATAACTCACAGCAACCTCAAACTCTTATGCTCAAAAGATCCTTGTACCTCAGCCTCTTGAGCAAGTGGAACTACAGGCACCTGCCATACAATGCCCAACTAGTTTTTTTACTTTTAGTAGAGATGGGATCTCGCTCTTGCTCAGGATGGTCTCGAATTCCTGAGCTCAAACAATCCACCTGCCTTGGCCCAGAGTGCTGGGATTACAGGCATCAACCACTGTGCTCAGCCCCTTCACATTTTAGGGTAGAAATAAGTTTCAGTTAAACCCTCTAAAGGACCTCAGTGCCAGACACACTGCAACCTTGTTTGTGGGTCAGGGATTTTTTGTTTTGTTTTTTTTGCAGTACCAGGACCTATCAGTGTTGGAAAGTGCTGCAAACATGAAATGGGGTTATATCTTTTTAACCAGCCTCTTCTCAGCCTTTTCTTTCTTTTTTTTTCTTTTCTTTCTTCTTTTTTCTTTTCTTTTTTTTTTTTTAAGACAGAGCCTCAAGCTATTCCCCTGGGTAGAGTGCCATGGCATCACAGCTCACAGCAACCTCCAACTCCTGGGCACAAGCGAGTCTCTTGCCTCTGCCTCCCAAGTAGCTGGGACCACAGGCGCCCACCACGATGCCTGGGTATTCTTTGGTTGCAGCCATCATTGTTGTTTGGTGGGCCTGGGCTGGATTCGAACCCGCCACCTTAGGTGTATGTGGCTGGCGCCTTAGCCACTTGAGCCACAGGCGCTGAGCCATTCTCAGCCTTTTCAAAACAACTTGGTGTCAGCTGTCAGCTCCTGTTCCCTGTCAAGGTCCCCTGGACAGAGCCCAGACAGTCCACAATACCCTGCCAGAGGCTTGATGTCACCGAGCCCTCATCCCTTCAAGGATTCAGGCCCAAATGTGCCATGGAGCTGGGATATAGGCCCTCCTGAGTCAGGTCCATCCTCCCAGGCTCAGGCTAAAAGTCAGTTTATTAGCATCCACTTGTCACCAAACACCATTTGAATGGAGTACAACAGCTTAATAAGGGACTGTTCAAAACCTGAGTCTTAAGCATACAGCCTGGGCTCTGCAGTGGCTCAGAAGTCTGGCCCCTCCTTGCTGGCAGAGATCATGCTGTTTGATGAGCCGACCACCGGCCTGGACTGCATGACTGCAAATCAGATAGTTGCCCTGCTGGCAGAGCTGGCTCGCAGGAACCGCGTCGTGGTGCTCACCATCCACCAGCCCCGCTCCGAGCTCTTCCAGGTAAGGGGCTCACCTTGGCAATGGTGGGTATATGTGGTGCTGAGCTGGCAATGGTGGGGGCAGGGGTAGGGTTAGTGCAAGAACAATTGGAACCAGCAGCTCCTGAGAGAAGTGCAAAGAATGGAATCTCACTTCTTTCAGCCCCTCCCATTTCCAGATACTTTCTGTACTCTGGCTCGTTTAATCTGCACAGCAGTTCTGTCCTGAGAGACGGGTATCAGTATATGCACTGTACAGAGGAAAAGAGTGAAATGAGCCAGGCGCGGTGGCTCATGGCCACAGCACTCTGGGAGGCTGAGGCAGGTGGATTGCTTGAGCTCAGGAGTTCAAGACCAGCCTGAACAAGAGCAAGACCCCGTCTCTAAAAAAATAGCCAGGTGTTGTGGTGGGCCCCTGTCATCCCAGCTACTCAGGGGGAGCTGAGGCAAAAGAATCACTTCAGCTCAAGAGTTTGAGGTTGCTGTGAGCAGCAGTCTACCCAAGGTAACAAAGTAAGACTCTGTCTCAAACAAAAAAAAAAAAAAAGAAAAGAAAGAAAGAAAAGAAAAGAGTGAAATAGAAATGATTCAAAAATGAGCCACTATCAGTTAGTAAAAAACTAGAGGGTGGCGCCTGTAACTCAGTGGGCAGGATGCCGGCCACATACCCCGAGGCTGGCAGGTTCAAACCTTGCCCAGACCAGCTAAAACAACAATGACAACTGCAACAACAACAAAAAATAGCCTGGTGTTGTGGTGGGCGACTATAGTCCCACCTACTTGGGAGGCTGAGGCAAGAAAATCACTTAAGCCCAAGAGTCTGAGGTTGCTGTGAGCTGTGATGCCATGGCACTCTACCCAGGGCAACATAGTGAGACTTTGTCTCAAAAAAAGAAAAAAGCTAAAATTGGCATTCACGATGGAGTTGGCTTCAAAGGCTATATTTGCCCATTAAACCATATAGATTTCCTTCCAAAAATCTTTGCCCAATATCTTTTTAGTTAGCTATTATTTGCTTTTTATAGACAAGCATCTGAGATTTATGACAAAAACAAAAGACAAACAGCCACCCCAGCTTGCCCAACATCACTTCCTTGGCATGGCTGGGATGTAGACTCAGGCCCAGCAATTGTTCTCTGCCCTGATGTTCTATGGACCTCAGGCCGGGATGCAACATGGTCTTCAGTGCCCGCCCAGGCTGACAAGTTGGAGTGTGCCCAGGAATACCGACACAAGGACAAAGCAATCAAAGGACTGATGCTTGGAAATGTATTTCCTACGAGGACATGGGGACCTGATCACACACTAACTCCCTCTGTTGTCTCATCAGCTCTTTGATAGGATCGCCATCCTGAGCTTCGGAGAGTTGGTTTTCTGTGGTACACCAGGGGAAATGCTTGATTTCTTCAACGGCTGCGGTTACCCTTGCCCTGAACACTCAAACCCTTTTGACTTCTGTAGTAAGTTTTTCTCTCACATTCCCCACTGTGAATTTTTTTAAACATTCTCATCTCACATTTCTGCCTGGATAACACCAGTGCTATGGGGTTTTATTTTTACTTTTGTTTTGGTGTTTTATACTTTACACTTATCAAAATGAGGTGGGGCACTCTGGGAGCCACTCTGGGAGGATTACTTGAGCTCAGGAGTTCAAGATCAGCCTGAGCAAGGGTGAGACCCCATCTCTACTAAAGAAAATTATCCAGCCATGGTGGTGGGAACCTTTAGTCCCAGTTACTCTAGAGGCTGAGGCAGGAATTTTCTTCAATTTCTTGAACCCAGGAATTTGAAGTTGCTGTGAGCTAGGCTGATACCACAGCACTCTAGCCTAGATGACAGAGTGAGACTCTGTCTCAAAAAAAAAAAAAAAGGAGCAGTGCCTGTGGCTCAATGAGTAGGGCATCGGCCCCATATACCAAGGGTGGTAGGTTTGAACCCGGCACTGCCAAAATGCGACGACAACAACAACAACAAAATAGCCGGGTGTCGGGGCGGGCACCTGTAGTCCCAGCTACTTGGGAGGCTGAAGCAAGAGAATCGCCTAAGCCCAATACGTGGAGGTTGCTGTAAGCTGTGACATCATGGCACTCTACTGAGGGTGACAAAATGAGACTCTTATTTCTAAAAAAAAAAACAAAACCAAAAATGAGGTGGGGGATCTCTGTTAAGAGAGAGAGAGAGAAAAATCAGAAAAAAATCAGCTGAGCTTCTGGATCCTCCTAGACACTCCCAGTAGGATCCTCATGGCCCTGCTGGGTAGCCTTAAAATATTCTGATTTTATAAGTGGGCATTAATAACCAGTTTTATTCTGATGGGATATTATGGCTAGCGCTCCTGTATCAATGGTGAAACATTATCCCTGGCATGCACATATATATGTACTTTTAAACACATATGGGTGATATCTTTTTGGGAAAAAAATTTTAGTGGACCTGACATCAGTGGATACCCAAAGCAAAGAACGGGAAATAGAAACCTACAAGAGAGTCCAGATGATTGAATCTGCCTACAAAAAATCAGCCATTTATCACAAAACTTTGGAGAACATTGAAAGAACAAAACACCTGAAAACATTACCAATGGTTCCTTACAAACTCAAAGATTCTCCTGGCGTGTTCTCTAAACTGGGAGTTCTCTTGAGGTAAGAGCCTCAAAAATGCAAGCGAGGCCCATTTGGGGTCTTTAGACACCCCCCAATAATGTTTAGAAAGTATTAAAGTGGGGCTATTTGGTTTTCAGGAGAGTGATGAGAAACTTACTGAGAAATAAGTTGGCAGTGATGATGCGTCTCCTTCAGAATCTGGTCATGGGTTTATTCCTCATTTTCTTCGTCCTACGAGTCCAGAATGATGTGCTCAAGGGTGCTATCCAGGATCGCGTGGGTATCCTGTACCAGTTCGTGGGTGCCACTCCGTATACAGGCATGCTCAATGCTGTGAATCTGTGTAAGTGCCCGTGTGCAAGAGATGCACCCCTTTCTCTCTAAGTATCTCTCTTCTCCAGCTGTGACCTTACAGACGCCCACCATCATAAGTCTATTTCTCTGAGTCACACTTGGCCCTCTCCAGATTCACTGGAGCAAGATAACTATCAAGTTACTAACAGCTTAGTGTGAATTAGCTCACCAAGTGGATCTCTTTGAGGGTCTAAGGATCCAGGGAAACAAGAAGTTATGATGTATTAGTGGGGTAGGAAGAGTCTTTCAAAAGACGATCCCTGACATCTCATCTTGGCCATTAGGATGCCCAGTACATGGCGGTCCAGCTCCCAGGCCAACTTTGCACCATTAGTTTCTTTTTGGAACCTATTTTAAGACAGTCAGCTCCTAATTTTCAAATTCAGTGGGAATCCAGATGCAATATCTGGTTGCCCGATGTTTTAGTCTATGCAGGAAATGGGATTCCCTAAATGTAAGACTTAAGTTCAGGGAATGAGAGAGCAGGAGGATGCTTCTGCAAAGTCAGCCACAGAGGTGAATTTCCCAGGCTCTCTGCATTTCCCAGGCTTTCCTGGCCCTGTGGAGCAAGTATAAAATTCAGGCTGCTGGTGGGCCAAGATCCTGCACAAAAAGGGGACAAAGTGCTTCAAATCACTCATTCATGTCCCCTTGGCATGTACTTTTCTTGAATTGGTGACAATTCCCCACTTTAGAAAGAATGAAATAAATCATGATATCTTTTGCAGCCATAATGCATTTCAGGTAGAGTATATATTTGGGGGGAATGGTATTTATTCTCTACTGATGGCAGGTCCCCTCCTTGCATGACTAGGGGACTTGCCCAGCTGCTCCTCACCATCCAACCCTCACGGTCCTTAAGTTCAGCTTGGGTGAGCCCTTCCTCCCTCTGCTGTGTGGTGACTGTTCTAAAACCTGCCTTCCATCCCCAGTCCCCATGCTGCGAGCTGTCAGCGACCAGGAGAGTCAGGATGGCCTGTACCACAAGTGGCAGATGCTGCTGGCCTATGTGCTGCATGTCCTCCCCTTCAGCATTGTTGCCACCGTGCTTTTCAGCAGCGTGTGCTACTGGTAAGGGCATGTTCAGTGTCATTTGGTCCAGCTGGGGCCAGGGCCCCCACGCAGTCCCAGAGTGCCAGTGGCCCCTGTGGAGGGAGAGCTCCCGGTGAACAGCTCCATATTCTCTGCCCTGGATGACCTGCATTTGCCCATCAATGTCTAGTGCAGTGTCACATCTTTCAGGACATCTGTGTTATTGTAAATAACCCAACCTGAGGCACAACCTGCACTGGACCTGAGAGCAAACCAATGAGACTACAGAGCCAGGGAATAGCATGTCCCACAGCCACCGGGGAGGGCTCTGAAGTAGTTGGGACCCAAGTGTGTATAAGGGTGGAAAGAGGACAGAAGGCTGATGAAGGAGGCCCAGGGCAATCAGGAACGTGGAAGGGGAAGCAGGTTTGGGCAGCATCAGGGAGAAGGGAGGAGTTTCTCTCTCTCTCTCTCTTTTTCTTTTTTGAGACAGTCTTACTTTGTTGCCCTCGGTAGAGTGCCATGGCATCACAGCTCACAGCAACCTCCAGCTCTTGGGCTTAGGCAATTCTCTGGCCTCAGCCTCCCAAGTAGCTGGGACTACAGGTGCCTGCCACAATGCCCGGGTTTGCAGTTTCTGTTGCAGTTTGGCCAGGGCCGGGTTTGAACCCACCACCTCGGTATATGGGGCTGGTGCCCTACCCACTGAGCCACAGGTGCTGCCCAGAGGAGTTTCAAGGAGATGTAGCAAACTCTTCAATGTTGCAGAGGGTAAAGGAGGTGAGGTGTAAGCTGAGGAGGTCATTATGATCTTCCAAAAAGAGAGCCTCAGTAGAGTAGTGAGGTGCAAGTCAGGTTTACAAGGGAACGAGGAGTGAGATAAAGGAAGCAGATGCTCGGGTGGTGCCTATGGCTCAAAGGAGTAGGGCACCGGCCCCATATGCCGGAGGTGGCGGGTTCAAACCCAGCCATGGCCAAAAACTGCAAACAAAAAAAAGCAGCAGGTGCTATTTTGAGAAGCATGGACGTATAGGGTAGGATGAAAGGCAAGTTGCTGAAATGATTACCAAGCTCAAAGAATGGTTGTTTCAGAATGTGGTAATCATCAGAAAACATTAGATTGAGAGTAGATGAAAATCCAGCCTAAACCGGGATAAGTCAAAGGTCAAGGCTCCAGAGTAGACCAAGGCAGAGACAGGGGGATCAGAATAATGTGGGCTCACAGGTGTGGGCACCTACGGTTACACTGTGCAAAGATAAGGAAGTTGGGCTGAGGTGAAGAAGAAAGAGGATGAAAAATCAAGATGATGAGGAGAGCAAGAAATTCATAATAAGGAAGGGGAATTCATCTGCTGAGCACTGCAGAGGGAGACTGAAGTTGAGGAGTGGGGGCAAGGTAGGGGTTTATATCAGTCATAGTGGGCATACCACTGGAACCTGACACAATCGGGGAAGCTTAGGGGTGGGGGGCCAGCTGAGGCCAAGTGGCAGGGTGGATCCAGTTAGTACAGCAATATACCTTGGACATCACAGTTCCTGAAGTGAGAGAGTGGGGTCCCCAGACATGAGACAAAGAATGGCAGAAAGAGCAGGGCAGTGGCCATGGAACTTGGAATCTGCTAAGGAGTAAGAACTTACCAAATCAGTGGTGCTGGATCATAGGGCTTATGCCTTGTATTGTAAAAAATTGAAATAAAAAATGAATAGCAAACGGGGCAAGGAGCTGTGGCAGTGAGCACATTGTGGAAGTGAGAGATAGGAGGCCATGATCAGAGAGGACGTCATCACAGTCTGAAATCTTGGAAGTAGAACAGTTTGTTTGTTTTTAAATTTCAGGTTAATGTGAGAGTAAAAAAAACCAGGTCAAAATATTTGCATTTGTTAGGTAGAGTCCTTCCTATAGTTACGACCCACCCTCCAGAGGTGTGCCAATGAAGTAGAACAGTTTTGAGCAATATTCAAGCCCACAGCGTGGTACATGATTAGTACATGATTAGGTAGATGGAGCTACCAGAATTGAAGACATTAGCTAATCAGGAGACACTGATGTTGATGGCTCATCAAGAAGGTTAAGGACCTAGAGGAAAATGGTAGTAGATGGGAATGGAAAGAATGACCCAGTCTGGATGCTACAAAATCACCAAAAGTGTGGGAATGTTTTAAATGTCACTGAAGACCACAAGGTAATTAATATTATAAGCACACTTCATGATTTGTATGGAAAGAAAGATGGATGGCCTTGAAGAATGGTGAGGAGGGGCGGGTATAAGACACGTCAACTTTTTTTCCTTACAAATGGAAGAAAGAGCATGAGGTCTAATGAAGACATGTTATTCACCAGAGAGATGGAATCTGGTGAATGGAATGTAAGAGGAAAGGGACATGGAGATAGGGTAGTTTGTTTACATGAAAGTGAAGGTCAAAGCAATGGAAGGGGTTGGTGGAAGAAAGGACAAGAGAAGAGTAGGCCCGAGGAGGGCTGACCTGCTCCAGGATAAAAGAAGTGAGGGGTTTCATGCTGGCAACAATCCCATAAAACAGGAATGAGGTCCAGGGAGGAGGGGCTGAGCAGCAGGGTGGGCAAACCCTTGACATTAGGGCAGGCCTGGTGCTAGCTATACAGAACGTGGTAATTCATTTATGGTCTGGACAGTTCATCGACCCATTTACTATAGTTACTTGTGATGGTGGTCTAAGTAATTTAGTATTTTCCTATGAGAGCTTTAGAGGCTATAAAAGAGGTTAGGTGGCTCTCATTGAATTGAGCCCACAGAAACAATTTCGGGTAATAAAGGGTCTTAAATATTGGCTCTGTTCCGAAAAAGCCTTTGGAACGGGGTTTGGCTTCCCCTGCAAACTCCTCCTCCCACTAAGATTTATTCATAGTAGGAAGGTATGGTATTTTTCTTAAATGATAGTTCTTGGAGAAGAAACTAAAGACCTTGTGTTGTTCTAGGACTCTGAACTTGTATCCCGAGGTCGCCCAATTTGGATATTTCTCTGCTGCTCTCTTGGCCCCCCACTTAATTGGTGAATTTCTAACTCTCCTGTTACTTGGTATGGTCCAAAACCCAAATATAGCCAACAGTGTTGTGGCTCTGCTGTCCATCGCTGGGGTGCTTATTGGATCTGGATTTGTCAGGTAAGATAGAACAATTCAGAGAATTTAGATTGGAATAATCTGTTACTGATGACTACCTGATTATTGATAAAGGAATTCCAGAGAAAGCTATGTGGTGGCACTGTCTAGAGATATTATCTTGCTAATCATTATTGTCTTAGACATTTTACTATTCATCACTGGTTCAATAAAATCTCTTTCTTATTGACAGGAAATGACAAAACAAGCATGTTATTGATATGATTCACACGTCTTTAGCCATTATACTAAGAGGAGGACAACCATTCTAGTTGCTTCGGAAATACTCACCGCCCATTCGTCAGGCTAAATAGCGTGCATGTTAGTTCATTTCTTACCAGGTGCAACTGAGTCTGCGGTCGTCAGTTCCCAGTTATTTTTAGGACTTAAGACTAGAAAGGTAGGAAAAGATCTTACCTTTCTGACTAGGTAGGTAAGAAAAGAGCCTGCAGGATATAAGTTTGCTCAAAAAAGTATCAGGAACTAAAGGATACATAGCAAAATTAACAGTAATCATCTCTGATATGTAATTTTTCTTCATATTTCTGTACTTTATAAGTGTTCAACAATAGAAGAGCATAATTTCATAACCAAGGAAAAATAGATACATACACATACAAAAGCAGTAGCATAAAGGATAGAGAATTTCAAATGTGTAAAAATGATCCCAGGAGGCTGATATGGTATCTAGTAGATAAACTGTAGGTCCTTGATGAAATGTGATGGAAGCTGTTCCTTTGACTTAAAAATCAAATAGCAAAACAAACAACAACAAAAAACCTCCCCAGGCTGGAGTGCTATGGCATCAGCCTAGCTCCCAGCAACCTCAGCCTCTTGGGCCCAAGCAAGTCTCCTGCCTCAGCCTCCTGAGTAGCTGGGACTGTAGGTACTCATCACAATACCCAGCTAATTTTTCTATTTTTAACAGAGACAGGGTCTCATTCTTGCTGGGGCTAGTCTTGAACTCCTGAGCTCAAGTGATCCACTTACCTCAGCCTTCCAGAGTGCTAGAATTACAGGTGTGAGCCACCACACCTGACCATATTTATGATAATGTTTAATTATTTAACTCTCAGATAAGAAAACTAAGCTCAGACTTGACCTGGCTCAAGTTATAACACTATAGAGAGGCTCTCTCATGATGCATATAACTCCCCAAAGAGAGGGCTGATCTAGGAGTTAGAACCTTCTTCTACCCTTTAGCTGCCGCAGGACCACAGGCAAGTCACTTTTGTTATCTAAATTAGCTTCCTCTTTTATAAAATGGAGATAACTCTCTCAGCCCACCTACTTCAAGGGATCATAAAAAGCAAATGAGACAATCAATGAACACTGTATCTGTACTGCATTTTATAAAGATGAGATCTCCTAAAGCAAAGTGAGCTAGCCTTTGATCAATCAAGAAAGGTATTTTTCACACTGGCACCATTCCATTATCTTTGCTGATGTTGCTTAAGTGGATTGTTAGCGTCTATGAAGAATACACAAATCAAATCACCCCTACAGAATCAAGTCAGCAGGATACAGACCTAACCTTGGGCAGCATCTCCCTTTCATATTATAAAATTATTATATTGCATTTGAATCAGTCTGGCACAATGTCATGTGTAGACAATTCCCAACTTATGATTTGACTTAGAATTTTTTATTTTATGATGGTACAGAAGCAATAATGCATTCAGTAGAAACTGTACATCAAGTATCCAGACAACACTGTCCTTCACTTTCAGTACAGTAAATTACTTGAGCTATTCAACACTTTATTATAAAATAGGCTTTGTATTAGATGATGTTGCCCAACTGGCTAATGTAAATGTTCTGAGCATTTTTAAGGTAGGCCAGGCTAGGCTGTGTTTGGTAGGTAGGTGCATTAAATGCACTTTCAACTCATGATATTTTCAGTCAATGACGGATTTATTGGGATGCAACCTCATCATAAGTTAAAGAGCATTTGGTTTTTAGGAAAAGGGGACTAATTGCTCTTGAGAAGAAGGCAGTGGCCAACATTACTAAATGCTCTTGGATGCTTTGCAAAATCTTAACATCCCAAGGGTTCTCATGGACCCCACCCATTCCCATCACTGAACTGAAACCAATCTTGAAGGGCACCTCTACCTCCCAGTCATTCCTTTTACACTTTCCCCTGAAGTCATCATCTATCTAACTGAACTACCTGCAGCACTGGTGCTATTGGCTCCTCCCTCCTTTAAACATGGATGAAAACAGCTTTGCTGTTCTTTCTGTTTATAAAATAATGTAAGTGCTTTGAAAAACAAATGCACACAATATAAAAAGGTATGTGGGAGAAAGTAAAAGTTAACCTAAGTACTGCAAACCAGAATTAACTTTTGTTGTGTATCTTGTTTGACTTTTGTGTAATTTTTAATAAAACTGAGCTCACACTGTTGCATAAGATGTAAAGTGTGCATGTCTTTTCCCCATTTAATGACAACGTGAGCAATGCTGGTGAACACTGTAAGATCTATGGTTCCTCTTTCCAGTTCTCCTGCTGTGTCTTTCTCTGATCCATTTGTCTCCCCCTGCCTCCTGCACAAAGCCCAGCTGTTGTTCTCAAGGCTAGAGGTGCTGTCTTTGGAAGTCCCCTTGGTTTTCTCTCACACCTCCCATGTGCAGTGCTGTCTCCTGTGACAGACAGTGTTGCTGTCTAGTTAATGGATTGTCAACCTCTTGAGGCAGCAGTTGTATCACATTCATCATTAACATCCTATTCTGTGGTCAGCCCTTGGCCTTGAACCAGTTAAGTTTGCAAAAATTCTTTTTTGATTTGAGTGAATAAATGAATGACTCTTTCTTTGAACTGTGTCCACACTGGATCGGTCACCAAATCATGTTGGTTTTCTTTTCTGATAGCAAACCACAAATGCAAATAGAGTATTTATTCTGTGTTTAGCCCTGTACAGTTCTTGAAGAAATGACAGTGTGTGGTTCCTACCTCAAAGAGGTGGCACTCCAGTCACTGGGCAGCCATTCTTTTGTAGCCATCCTCCTACCAGACTCTGCATCTCGTACTTGAACTTTTGCTAAAGCCTGCTGTCTCTTCTGTTGTTTTCACTCTGCCCTTACTTGGGTCCATCCTACTTGTTGGTGTCACATGAGTTTTCTTAAAACATTGATTTCATCTGGGAGGCAGAGGCGGGAGGAGCCCTTGAGCTCAGGAGTTCCAGACTAGTCTGAGCAAGAGTGAGACCCTGTTTCTACTAAAAATAGAAAAAATTAGCTAGGTGTTGTGTCAAACACTTATAGTCCAAGCTGCTTGGGAGGCTGAGGGAGAGTATCACTTGAGCCCAGGAATTCAAGGTTGCTGTGAGCTAGACTGATGCCATGGCACTCCAGCCTGGGCTTTAGGGTCATTCAACATCACTCATTTCAAGACCCTGAAATGGCAGTTTCTAGCTATTGTTCCAAACTCACCTCCCACTGCTCCCACTTCAGATCCTTTGCTCCAGCCTTTCTGGTCTGGTCAATCCAATAAGCGGCCCTGGACATGTCTGTGCTCACACCACTTCTGCCTTCCTAGAATGTCCCTCCTCTTCCCTTAATTCCTTCCTAGATTTCCACTTATCCTTTTCAGGTTTTTTTTGGGGGGGGGTTGTCATTTTTATGGGATTTTTGTTTTGTTTGTTTTGGTTTGGTTTTTGAGACTCACTCTCTTGTTCCAGGATGGAGTGCCATGGTGAGCCTAGCTCACTCACAGGAACCTCAAACTCCTGGGTTTAAGCCATCCTCCTGCTTCATCCTCCCATGTAGCTGGGACTACAAGCACCCACTACCATCCTGGCTAATTTTTTCTGTTTAGAGATAGGGTCTCATTCTTGCTCAGGCTGATCTTGAACTCCAGAGCTCATGTGATCCACCTTCCTTGGCCTCCCAAAGTGCTAGGATTATAGGCATGAGCCACATCACCCCCCCCCCCACCTATCCTTTCAATTAGCTGTCTCTCAATGTAGTTAATTCAATCTTGTGCCTTAGAAATTGCCAATAACTAAAAGTCATGGAGTCTGAAGGTCCCTTGGAAATAGATAGAACCGTAAATACTAAATACAAGAACATCATGGCACACAGTACAGGGAGTCACTACTATGTATTTTTATAGTTTTAAGGGTATATATCCTAATGTTACTAACAACTTTGTAAGTTCTTTAGGGATAGGATATTTCTTTCTTTTCTTTCTTTCTTTCTTTTTTTTTTTTTTTTGTAGAGACATAGTCTAAATTTATATCCCTTGGTAGAGTGCCATGGCATCACACAGCTCACAGCAACCTCTAACTCTTGGGCTTAAGTGATTCTCTTGCCTCAGCCTCCCAAGTAGCTGGGACTACAGGCGTCTACCACAATGCCCAGCTATTTTTTTTGTTGCAGTTGTCATTGTTTAGCAGGCCTGGGCTGGGTTCAAATCCGTCACTCTTGGTGCATGTGACTGGTGCCATAACCACTGTACTACAGGTGCCAAGCCAGAATTTTATATTTTTTGATTGATAGAAAATGTGTGGTATCAGCATGAAGTTTCTCCTGGAATGACTGGAGAGGAGACTTACTTCCTGTCCACAGTGAAGTTAGCTTGCTCTCCCCTTCCTTTCCCCTTTGTATGCTGGGTTAGTTCTCACTGTATACACTAGCGCCTTCAAATCTGTTTAATCACAATTATCTTCCTTCAGTGAGATGTGTGTTAGGTGTGTGTTTTGTTTTATCCGTGGTGCTTACCAAAAGAAGTAGACACCAACTGGTCATGAGAGGACTGTTAAGGTCTCTACTATAATGAGCCACCAAACTGTGATTAAAAATGACAAAGTGCTCTGCTTACTGACTTGGAAGGATGTCTGAGAAGTATGTTTGGAAGAAAAACTCAGCAAAGAGCATGAAAAGTTTAGCCCCATTTATGTAAAATTTTATAAATACATACACATGTCATATAAATAGCATCAAAATGTTAACAATTGTTATTTCTGAGCAATGTTTTTTTTATATTTTTCAGCATTATCTGAAGTTTTTATAGTGAGCATAATTTTTTTTATTTTTGGGGATTCATTGAGCATAATTCTTGTAACAGTGAAATAGACAATGCTATTCATGTTGGAAAACAAAATCAGGATTGCCTTTATTTTTATTTGGTAGGGCTATTACTATAGACTATTGAACTTATCTCTTTTTTTTTCTTTTTCTTAAGAAACACACAAGAAATGCCTATTCCTTTTAAAGTCATTGGTTATTTTACCTTCCAAAAATATTGCAGCGAGATTCTTGTAGTCAATGAGTTCTATGGACAGAATTTCACTTGTGGTAAGTATTCTATTTTGGAATATTATTTTCACACGTTACTCTGAGACAGCAATTTTCGGAGGAAATGTATTTCTGAAATAAAAACTATATTTTATAATAAGTCTATTTAAAACTTTGCTTTGAAATAAGAGTCCAACATTTTTTCTGTGATTTTTAAAATGAAGGAAAATAAGCAGTGGTCAAGTTAGTTTTCTGTGCGAGGTCAACAGCTTAAGACCATTTGATGTAATTATTAGAAAATGACAGCCCTTAAGTGTACTGTGGTAAAGGACAGTATATTCTGGGTAGACTCAGTTCCTATGTCTACTAAACACATCTAAGCAGGCTGAAGTGTCTTCTTGTTCCCCTAAATGAAATAGCAGATAGCCAGGTAAAGCCGCTGTTCACAGGTCTATTGTCAGTCCCCAGGGAGGGAAGTCAGAACATGGCAAGGTCCTCAGTATTTTTTAAGGATAATGTCAATAATTTTAGGATATTCAGTGCTAAGTGATCATGAGTTTTTACCAGGAATACAGTAATTGATCTATACCCTAACTGGAAATAAACCCTTTTCAAAGGCAGCCAAGGCCCAGAACTGCTCACCCATGTTCTACATAATTGTGAATTCTGGGCTCTCTAAAATGTCTTGTGCCATTGTCCATGAAGTGGGGTACGTAGCAGAGTGCTCGCTTAGTGAGCATTTGGTAAATATTGGTTGATTAAATTACCTGAGATGAATCATAGCTGACTTTGTTAATCTTTTCCTTGGCAGGGAGCTCCAATGATTCTGTGACACTGCATCCAATGTGTGCTTCTACTCAAGGAATTCAATTCATTGAGAAAACCTGCCCAGGGGCCACATCCAGATTCACAACAAACTTTTTGGCTTTATATGCATTTATTCCAGTTCTTGTCAGCCTAGGAATAGTTGTTTTTAAAATAAGGGATCATTTCATTAGTAGATAGTGAAAATATTTGCTGGGAAAATGAAATTTAAGCTGCTGGATGTGTACGACTGCTTTGAACATCTGAAATAGGATGGCCATATATTTCTTTCTTGATAGGACATCTCTAGTCTTTTAACCATCGAGACGCCTTTTGTGTCCCTTGGATCTTGAATGCAATGGGAAGCGTTCATGGTCCCTAGCTATTTCAACTTGCAGGGATATGTGGTATTTGAAAATTGTGACTGAACTGGTCCAAGAATGTAAATAATCACTCATAAATCTATGGAAAACTAGGATGACTATTTGTTTTCTTTGTTCTAAACACAGAAAAACAAGTCAGTTTAAACAATTATGCTTACTGTATTAGCAATGTTCTGCTTAGTCCACTGGGTACCTATAGATCTATTTTTGTCAGAATTTGTAAAAAAAAAAAATGTATATCCTAAAAACTATTATGTTTACATTTGATATAGGATTCGGTAAAAAGAAAATGTTTGAATAATTACTGACTGTATGTAACAGAAAAGGAGTTGTGGGTTTAATAGAAGGAATACATCATGCAGAATTGGGTAAGAAAGCCTTTGTTATCATTTGAAACCCATACTTGGCCAGGCACAGTGGCTCACACATGTAATACTCCCAACTTCGGGAGGTTGAGGCAGGAGGATTGCTTGAGGACAGCAGTTTGAGAACAGCCTGAACAAGAGTGAGACCCCTGTCTCTACAAAAAACAGAAAAACTAGCTGGGCATTGTGGCGGGTGCTTATAGTCCCAGCTACTCAGGAAGCTGAGGTAGGAGGATCGCTTGAGCCCCAAAGTTTGAGATAGTAGTGAGCTATGATGATGCCACTGCACTTAAGTCCAAGCAGAGAGACAAAACTAGAAACCCATACTTACGGGTAGATGTCCACACGAGGGGGCTGAGTTACCTGATCACACACAGAGGATGTTGGACAGATGGATAATGAACACTGTTGATACAGAGCACCCAAGGATTTTACTGAGGGTTAAAATTTTAAAAACTGTAGGAAGGGGCTGCATGGGAACAGAGCACACTGGACAAACCTCTGGTGATGTTTTTAAAGATTAGTTTGCTATTTTTCATTTTCAGCTACATTTGCTTATAAAATTAAAAGTAAACATTACTAGACAAAGTGTATGCACTGAGAAATTACTTCTTTAAGGTTGGAGAGCAGATGTTATTTAAAGTCCTCATAGAGGCAGCGCCCGTGCTCAGTGAGTAGGGCCCTGGCCACACACATCGAGGCTGGCAGGTTCGAACCTGGCTCAGGCTGGCTAAAACAACAATGACAACTACAACCAAAAAATAGACCGGCGTTGTGGGGGGCACCTGTAGTCCCAGCTA
This sequence comes from Galago senegalensis, assembly GCA_963575145.1. NCBI lineage: Eukaryota > Metazoa > Chordata > Mammalia > Primates > Galagidae > Galago > Galago senegalensis. The sequence continues at coordinate 25,639 of CAUYTI010062074.1, forward strand.
CTTGGGAGGCTGAGGCAAGAAAATCGCTGAAGCCCAAGAGTTTGAGGTTGCTGTGAGCTGTGACTCCACAGCATTCTATGCAGGGTGACAGCTTGAGACTCTGTCTCAACAAAAAAGTAAATAAATAAAAACAAAGAATAAAGTCCATATAGAAAAAATGCTGACACAATATTTCCACTAAATAGAACAGGGTTACACAGTAGGACTTCATGTTCTTGAACTATAAAGAGAAAGAATGCAGATAAGAATGAATACAAAAACCTATCTTACATATTTTCAGGGATGAAATAATGTATATGGGTTATTAAAAATGGTTCTGAACTACAGGATTGATTATCTTTCTGATTGATCTTCAAGTAATTTAGATACAAGTTTGAAATGGAATCATCTCAGTATTAGCCATGGTAACTTTTAATAAGAATATCGTAAGAGAGCACATGAACTTGTTCAGTTACTGTAACCTAGCCTGTAAAGAATGATAAATTATAGCATTTGAAATGTCTCACATTATAGTGGGAAAGATCATTTCATTAAGGAAACCACAGACAGTAAAATTCTATTTCTTAGAACAGTATTTAAGGGTCTGGAACACTGGTAAATTACCAGAATAGTATTGTCAATTTTTATAAAAGGTCTTTGACACTGATGATTATAGTATAATAGTTACATAATGCCTTACAGATTATATATGTCACATCAGTTATAGACAATTCTAGAGATGATAATCTATTAAAGTAGTTCAAAGAGAGTCCCACAGGAGCCTCCTTTGAAATCACTGATCTCAACTTACTAAAGATATGGGTATACAACATAAGTGGAAACATTTTCTACTATTCATATGCAGATGAATTTCATTCTAGCTCAGAAACATTTGGAAAATTGACATTGCATGTGAATTCAAGCTATTAAATGTTAGTGATAGCATTTTAGAAGAACACAGTGGCTTTCAACATGTGACAGTTCGTCTTTCAAGTCAAAAATGGACAGTGATATGTACGAAAATCAAGTTATATAATAAAAACTCCTATTGCTACTGTGAACTTTCTTCTTTCTTCTCACAAAGTCACTGGTGTTTCAGAGATAATGTTCATCATAAATTTAAAAGGACCTCTTTCCACAGTACTCAGGCAGATAAACTATCTGTTCTTAAGATTGAGGTTCCTTGGAAACATGTTAGAACCACATTCACTGCAAATAATTTGTGAAGTCCTATTTCACTGCAACAATTGGATATCTGCTCAGACATCACTTATCAGCCTTCGTTTTCTTGCTGATAGTAAATGTGCTTATTTGAAGCTGAGTGCATGGCGTATTAGAGATAAGGTATTTTATATGTGGTGATGGCAGAATGTAGAATAAATGACAGAGATTATACTTATTCAAAATTGAACCTGGATAGCAAATATGCAAGACTAGGAAGTCTTCTTAAAGGTTATCACACCTTGAGAATCATCTTGGAGTCCTGATTATACCCTATTCATGACGTTTAAGCACAGCAGAACTGGCCAGGCACGGCGGCCACATCTATAATTCTAGATCTCCGGAAAGCCGAGGTAAGTGGATTGTTTGAACTCAAGAATTCAAGACCAGCCTGAGCAAGAGGGAGACTCCATCCTTACTAAAAGCAGAAAAACTAGCCAGGTGTGGTAGTGTACCCTTGTAGTCTCAGCTACTTGGGAGGCTGAAGCAAGAGGATTGCTCAAAACCGGGAATCTGAGGTTGCTATGAGCTATGACACCACATCTCAAAATAAATAAATAAAATAAAATAAAATGGAACCTTTATAAATTGACCGTCCAAGGGACTGTAACAAACCGGTCAACCTATGGATGTGGTCAACATATACTATACTAATACATACATGTGGCCAACTATACTATAATATATAGTACTGTAGTGCTACAGTATACTACTGTTTACTATACTAACATGTACATGTGGCCTATGAAAACTTAGGTCAGCTTCAGGAGACGGTCAACTGTGGAGATTCTATATCTCCTTAAATTTGCCTGTTCTTCAAAAGTAATATTTAAAACAAACATGTCAGTTTGGCGGGGGAGAGGGCTGCTGATTAAAAATGCCCCATTCTAGACCACTGACCTAGAATCTCTGGGTATGGGGACCCAGGAAAATGCATTTTAAATAAGCACTTCAGGTACTTACAGTGCCTCACTCACTGCCAGAGTGAAAGCATGACACCAGTGACCCCAATTCCAGTTTCCTACCAGCTGTGGGTGAGAACCCCTAATTGAAGGATTGTATTCAACACAGGCACTTAATCTTTTTTTTTTTGAGACAGAGCCTCAAGCTGTCGCCTGGGTAGAGTACTGTTCCATCACAGCTCACAGCAACCTCCAACTCCTGGGCTCAAGCGATTCTCCTGCCTCCGCCTCCCAAGTAGCTGGGACTACAGGTGCCCGCCACAACACCTGGCTAATTTTTGGTTGCAGCTGTCATTGTTGTTTGGTGGGCCAGGCTGGATTCGAACCCGCCAGCTCAGGTGTATGTGGCTGGCGCCTTAGCCAGTTGAGCCACAGGTGCTGAGCCAGGTACTTAATCTTATATTTAAAACTGTTACCAAATACTCTTGGCTTTCATATTCCTAAAAACATACAAGCAGAAACTTATACATGTTAGTCTGAGTATACACTACTTAAACAGTAGAGAAGAAGAGAAGTAGAGAAGATTTTTTTATTTTAGAAAAATACTACATGTGGATACAGGTTATTTTCCTTTCAAAAGACTTCAAAATGTTCAGGGAGTTGCACTAGTACAAGAAATTCAGCTTTTAACAAATTATACATTTTAAATTTCTTCACATTTTGCCATGATAGTTAATAAAATAACTTTACTTGTATTTGGCAAAGAAGAAATAAATACACAATAGTTGAATTAGGTTCAAGAATCAAGCTCAATTTGTTTCCAAGACTTAGAAGAACTTCTTTTGTATTGTTCCAGTTCCTAAAACAAAAATATATATTACTTTAAGAAAAACCAACTTTACAAATTCAAGTAGGCACCTTAAAACTGCATTAGCATTTTTACATAGAACTATGTACCTTTTTTTTTTTGAGACAGAGCCTCAAGCTATCCCCCTGGGTAGAGTGCTGTGGCATCACAGCTCACAGCAACCTCTAACTCCTGGGCTCAAGCGAGTCTCCTGCTTCAGCCTCCCAAGTAGCTGGGATCACAGGCGCCCTCCACAATGCCCAGCTATTTTTTGGTTGCAGCCGTTATTGTTGTTTTGACAGGCCCGGGCTGGATTCGAACCCGCCACCTTAGGTGTATGTGGCTGGCGCTTTAGCCACTTGAGCCATAGGTGCTGAGCCGCAATGTACCTTTTTTTAAAACAATGTATCCTTTATAGCCTTATCATTCTCAAATTTTTGACAATTATTTTTTAGAGGATTATACTTAGGATTTATTTTCTAGAAATGCAGAGTTGTCAGAGTTTCTGTGTAGTCTGAGTGGCACTTAGAGATGAATTTATTGAAGTTTCAGATGAAATTACATATTATATAGTACATACAAACATACAAATTGTTTTTCAACTAATAAAATAGGGCATCTGTCATACTTCAGGTTTTTTTTTTTTTGAGACAGAGTCTCACTTTGTTGCCCTTTGTAGAGTACTGTGGCGTCATAGCTCACAGCAACCTCAAATTCTTGAGCGCAAGTGATTTTCTTGCCTCTGCCTCCCAAGTAACTAAGACTATAGGTACCTGCCACAATGACCAGCTAATTTTTCTAATTTTAGTACAGATAGGATCTTATTCTTGCTCAGGATGCTCTGGAACTCCTGAATTCACGCAATCAAACTTCCTTGGCCTCCCAGAGTGCTGGGATTATAGATGTGAGCCACCTCACCTAACAGTGTTTGTTATTCTATTTTTTTTTGAAACAGAGCCTCAAGCTGTCCCCCTGGGTAAAGTGCTGTAACATCACAGCTCACAGCAACCTCCAACTCCTGGGCTCAAGCAAGTCTCCTGCCCCAGCCTCCCAAGTAGCTGGGACCACAGGCGCCCGCCACAACGCCCAGCCATTTTTTTTGGTTGCAGCCATCATTGTTGTTTGGCGGGCCTGGGCTGGATTCAAACCCACCACCGTTGGTGTATGTGACTGGCACCTTAGCCACTTGAGCCATAGGCGCTGAGCGTATTTCAGGTATTTTAAAGTGATCTTTTTCTCTTCTCTTTTCTCCTTACAGTGATCTTTTTTGTCTCTCTTCCTCTCTTCTCTTTTGAGATGGGGTCTCACTCTGTTTCCCAGGCTGGAGTACAAAGGCATATATGGCATGTTCATAGCCCACAGGAGCTTTGAACTCCTTGAACTCCCATCATAGCCTCTCAAGTAGCTAGTACTATAGATGTGTACCATCATACCTGGCTAATTTTTCTTTTCTTTTCTTTCTTTTTTTTGAGACAGAGCCTCAAGCTGTTGCCCTGGGTAGAGTGCTGTAGCATCACAGCTCACAGAAACCTCCAACTCCTGGGCTCAAGTGATTCCCTGCCTCCACTTCCCAAGCAATTGGGACTACAGGTGCCAGCCACACCTGGCTATTTTTTGGTTGCAGCCGTCATTGTTTGGTGGGCCCCAGCTGGATTTGAATCCACCAGCTCAGGTTATGTGGCTGGCACCTTAGCCTAAGGTGACCAGAGTCCCACTTTTGGCAGGACAGTCCTGATCTTTAACAATTTGTCCTGCGTCCTGCGTTTTAAAAAAGTCCCGAGTTTTGGAAAGAATGCATGACAAGCTAGGGAACAGCGGGAGAATAGGAAGGGAATATACAGTTTTCAGCTGCTGAAAAGGTTAATATAACTCCATTTGGGAATGAAGAGGTTAATGTAACTTCATTTGGAAATGAAAAGGCTAATGTAAACTCCCTACTACCCTCCT
>CAUYTI010062077.1:0-20863 GCA_963575145.1 Galago senegalensis
ATTTATTTATTATTTATTTATTTATTTATCTATTTGGAGAGAATTTTAAGGAGATCTCTTTCACATCAGAACACATGGTTCTAGTTTAGCATCTACAGGGGAAACTCCATACTCAGGGAATTCCCTGTACTTTTGAAACTTTGTATTTATGCATCTCACCCTTCCTCAACCTCTATGACCAGGGAATTTGTCTTTGAATCTCCAGTAGCACTTAGTATACATGCTTTACACAAAGTAGGTGCAAACATTTCTGTTGATTGAGTGAATGAATGAAATCCTAAAGTTGGGAGCCGACTTAAAAGGGAGAGCAAAGTGGGCAGCACTAAAGCAGCTGATAGAAAGAGGTCAAGAGAGGTTTGTGAAGTCAGAAGTTACGTACACCTGGACCGTCTTAGAATTAGGAACCGCCAGCACAGGGAGAGCTCCTGGAAACCCTTAACTCGTCTTGTCCACCCACAGCACAGGCGTATAACCCCTTTCATCTCAATGAGAACGATCCCTTTCTTAGCCTTGAGGACACTACTTAGTTATCCCACGCATCAAAATTCAAACACCTGCAAACATCAATTCTTTGATAATGGTGCAATCAAAGTTGCGACACCATTGAAGTGTTCCCGCTGCCTCTGGTGACAGTGAATTCACCTGCGCCCAGGGTTAGGGTGCGCGAGAGCTCAATTCACCCGCGCCCAGGGTTAGGGGGCGCGAGAGCTCCGGGCCACGGCTCGGCTGCCGCTTCACATCTCTCGGTTGTCAAAGACCTGGAGAGAAATTCAATGTGTTTACTTGGAAATACACAGTGTCCTGGCAGGACAGGCCTCTTTCCCTGATTGCAGATACTTCTACTCTTCGCTGATCTGGGAGAAAAGAGTCCCACTCGCGAAAGAAAATATTTCCTCAAAATAGAAACTTGGAAGAGACATCAGAAAACGCCACAACTTACGGCGTTCGCGGGAACACGTCACTCATCGAGGCAGGTGGCAAGAGTTCTGACACAGCACACAGTAACCCAGTTTCCCCAGCCTCGGGTTGGAGCACAGGCTCCAGCCGGCCGGTTAAAGGCTCCTGAGTGAAAATAATAATAATAATAATAATTTTAAAAAGGCCCCTGAGTGGCATCGTTTGGGGACGCGAGCAGCGGGGTTTCTTTCTCAAGACTCGTAGTGCCGCCTTGTGGTCGACTTGGAAAATTGCGTCCGGGGCTGTAGTCGGGAAAACAGCCTTAAATGCGACCCTTGGTAGAGACGCAGAAAGGAGAAAGGAGCAGGAATCCTGGAAGAGGAGATATTCAGTGTTAAATTTCTTTTAGAATTCCATTGGCACTACGTTTAGAAAATTCTCAGTTAAATTTAAAATAACTTTCTTCTAGACCCCCTCATATGTTTTCCATTGATTAAAAATTGATTTGGAGGAGCCTCTTCTATATGAGGTATCTTAAGCATTGGTATTTGTGATCAGAATTAGATAAATATTATTTAGAGTCACATGATGAATGACACAGAAATCACACCTATCAATATGCAGAAATTTCCCTCTAATACTAGAGAAATCTATTTTTTTTACAGATACATGTGTTTATTAGGTTTCCACTTTTTACCTTCACAAAATTAAAAAGGCTTAAAATTTAATAACCATAACATTAAGTTTTTTTTCCATTCCTGAGATACTTTAGTAAGGATATTTTCCAGCTCCATCCATGTAAACATAAAAGAGGTAAAGTCTTCATTTTTTTAAAATGAAGTATTCCATGGTATACATATACCTCAATTTATCAATCCAGTCATGGGTTAATGGGCAACGTACTGAGTACTACTGTGAAACCAATTTACAATCACACTTGCATATGAAAAATGAAACACAACTATAGCCCAGGATGAAGGAGGGAAAGGGAAGGAGAGGGGCAAAGAGAGGGATGGGTCTATAGAGGGAGGGTTAGTATGGGGACCACACCATGGAGCATATTGCAAGTACAAGTTGGATCTATCAGGTTTAGAACACAAATGTCTTAATCCTGTAATTGGGTAAATGAGGTGAAGGCTATGTTGATTAGTAGGATGTAAGCACTCCAATTTGTACAAATAATCAACACTTTGAATCCCATAATGGCATAAATGTATCTATGATCTATGTACAAATGACTTAATAAAAAAAAAAGATTTTCTTTTTTTAATCTTCTGATATTTATCTCAATAGCACCCAAGAGTGACAGCATGAAAATTAGCCAGTTTTACATTTTTCTGTTTTAAAAACCCTGTCAAACCCTATCAAAAAATGATTCCCATATGGTCCACTGTCTTCCCTCTTTTCATTTTGGACTACAACATTTGTATCTGAATAGTTGCCACAGGAATGGCTCTTCCTCTCACAAAAATGAAGCTCACCACCATTGCTCACTTCTTCATTTCCTCATTCTTAATGATCCTCCTCGAATATAGTTAACTTAGGGCACTACAATCAACTCCAACTGATGTTCACTCTGCCTTGTTATCACCAAGGTGGTGCAAAAATAAAAGCAATCAGGTGAAACCCTCAGTTTAGATTTCCTCCATATTTCATGAAATCCAGCAAACAAATGCCCAGATTATATTTCACAGTAAGATGAGCGAAGGCACACCTCTTCAGCTGCAGCCTCTCTCCCCGTGCATTCATGGATGCCAAAATCAGAACCTACAGTTCGGGAGCTGCACACAGTTGCATCTTGTTTTGAGTTTTTGTTTGCAAACTGTCAGTAAGATCAGAATAAATCGCATGATATGCAGTCCAATATGTATATTCTTGAGCATATCTCAATGTATCCACCAAAAAATATTCATAGCTGCAGGTGTACAAAAAAAAGGCAGAATTATGGCTTGATTTGCCTTGATAAGCATGGCAATTTTCTGTACACTTTTCATAAAGTGCTAATCAATTTCAGCTCAAAATAGATTGAAACACCCAACAGATTGCTGCCATAGTCCACAAATGTTTGTCATTCGTAAGCTGTGGCAATAATGTGAATTCAGAGGAGGAAACTGCAACTGAACTATATACCTTGTAAAAATTCCTTTCCTTCGCCCTGCAGTAACCCCATGAAGAAATGTTAAGAATTATTTTGAAATCACATATGTTTGAAATTGCCCTTTCTTCTTGTTACATCTATGAGTATTTGTTGTCACACAGTAATATGCATATCCATTGTGAAGTATGGTTGTGGATGGATTATACGTAGAACTCAGCATCATAACGATACTTAAGGAATCAGAGATGTTTACATTGTTTAATATTCCTCTCAAATATAATTACAGACTTTAAAATATAATTTAAGTACAATTTGGGATTGAATCATCACACACTTCTACAACAAATGACTTTCTTTGTCAATATTTTTAACTCTTAAATATAGTATAGTTCATTGAAACTACTTTGTCGATAATCCAGTCCTTCCATCACTGTTACTTCACCAACACTGAGAGGTGCTAATATTCATACTAAGGCACCTTTTCAATTAGTAGTGCTCTTGTCACATGAGTCACTCATCTGTCCCGGATGTTTTGCCAAACACAAGTGCCAGAACTTCGCCAAGGACTGTCGTACCCCTACAGAGGGAGCCTCTGCTCAAAACTGAGCATAGACTTTCCCTTTTGTAAGTGTGAGCAACAATTAGTAATGACATTCAGATCTGGATGTGAAATGTTCTCCATGGAAAGTAGGAAATAAAATGAGAATAGATAACATTTCAAATTTTCACACCTTCCTCTTCTAAACTACAAAAGTGATAATATAATTTTTTTAGGATTAAAAACTACACAATTTGACTTTAGGAAAAAAAAAGAGTACTCAAAAGTTGTGACTTTAAGCAACTTCTGTGATCACCATCTGCCAAAAAATTTATTGCCAAAATGAGAGGCAGGAGAGCGCAGTAGAGAGAGACACAGGCTCTGCAGTCAGACAGCCAGAGTTCTTACTTCAGACTCCCATTTCGTGTGTGACCTTGAACAAGGGGCTTGCCCTCCCTGTCTCAGTTCCCCAGTCATAGGGCAAGGGGATTATAAGTATAATTAACTCAGGACTATCCTGAGCATTAAATGAGATGCTATGTACAGAGCTCTTAGCAAAGCAGGTTCTAGTCGATGCTAAATAAATTTCAACCATCATCACTGCAGAAAGCAGCTCTAGACCACACCATGAGCATGGTAGGAAGCGCTCTGACCTGCTTCCTGAAATTGTTCGGTGGATGCTTTTTATACGTCTTATATCACATATACTAATATACTTTCCTGAAGAGATAATAACCTGTCTGGAAGTGAAGTCAGCTCTGCATGAGACAGTAAAACACTTGGCCCACAAATGGGCCAAATGGTTAACACAAATCCTGTTAAGACAGAGATGAAAAGACGTATAGGAAAGATATAAAACACCCCACGATTGTGTGTGTTCTTGATTCTCCTGCACGAGAGTGTCATTTTCTCCAGACCTGAAACAGCAGTACCTGGATTCACTGAGAAAATATTTCCATAATCTTTTTCTCTTCGCCTGTTTATTCTCTGGGATTGAACAATGTAGACCTCTGTTCAACCATTCGATTTTTCAGAAGCCTCTAAAGAAAAGGTTTACATGTTCTAACTTTAACAAACTAAATTTGATGCTGTTTCAGGAGGGGAAACTCATTTTACTCAGTCAACTAAAAACCAGGAACATACAATTCAGGCAAAAACTGATTAATATAATTAAAATATGATGACAAAAATAGCATTTTACGTCTTAATTATTAGAGCCAAAAAGAAAACAGCTAACTGCTCTGATTCAAAAGCCACTTACAATCTCCACACCGAGTATCTTCCTTTCCTTTCCTCCCTTTTAGAATACTTTTATTTGGCAGTTGCTCTAGAGCAAATCAGTGTAAAAAAGCAGTCAAAACAGAAATATATTCAGGTGAATTCAGGTTATTAAAATATACATATGTATCAAGAAGTTGTTTCCCTGAGATCACACAGAGTCATTTGCCAGTTTCCCTTTGCACCTGATTGAATTTTATGCATTTGTGTTTTTCTTCAAAATGCCAAGACATCAGCACAACCACCTTCTGAGACAACCTATCCCCACATTCACTATTTCAAAGACAAGTCCTCAATGAGGACTACAAACTCACAGGAAATACTGCCTTACAAGTAATTCTGATGCTGCTTACACTACCTTTCCCTTATAATTACAGGTAACTCCCTCAAGAACAAACTTTGGAAGCTATAGCTAGATATTAAGTCAAAATTACATTTTTAAAGAGGTTACTGAATCAAAAGAACCATCACATTGCCTATTTTTCAGAAGGCAAAGCAAGATCACTACCTACACAAAAAAAATGCTTTTAAACTACAGATATTCAACATGCATTTGTGAATTGATTTGAATTAATAACCTTCAGTACAAAGGACTTTGGCTTTAAATATTAATTTCAAAAGTACTTTAACATATAAGATTCCTTTTAGCCATTTAGTCATCAATGGTTTACACAAGTAGGGATGCTTTCATCCCAGAAATGGGCAAAAAAAAAAAAAAACACAATAAGAGGGAGAAAATATTAAAAGATTAAATTCATATTAATGCTATAATTATAAATGCTAATGTCATAAAATATGTATTTATAACATATAAATACTATTAATAAAGTAGCACATGTATACACAGTATAACACACACGTACACACAAGAATATGTGGTCAAATTGGTTTTCACCAAGAGTGTGTTCAAGGATAGGAAGACTATACAAAATGGAAAATTCTTCATTCATAGATCAAATCCATGCAGTTATTTTACATGTTATTAATATTTATTGGCTACAGTTCTAAATTTTTAACTAACGGGACTTGACATATGTATTAATATATATTTCCACTGCTGAGTGAAACAAACATATATCTTGGATAATCTCACATTTCAGCTTTGAGTTTTAGCTGATATTCATAAAGAGAAAACATGAAAACCAATGATAAATATTGTAAGTATATTAATTCCTTAATATAGGAGAATTAATATAAGAGAATTAATATTTATTCCTCCTTTATATAGGAGTAAATATTCTACTTATATAGATGGAATGCACTCAGGAAAACCTCTAAACTTTCCTACACCTTGGTTTTTACATCTGTAACATGGAGATAATAATGCCTTTCCCAGAGATAAATTGGAAGGATAAAGTTTACAAGAAGCCAGAGGGTATGAATCCGTATAATGGTTAAATTCCAGGAATAATATATTTTAAAGTGCTTATAAAAAAAATAAGGAGTAATTTTAATTGTGTTTATAGGATACAACTAGCAGGTGATTTAACATTGTGTACATATGTGGACAAAACCCAGTAATGCACATGGACACAGGCAAACATGTAATTTATTAGACAACAAAACCGTGCAGAGTTACTTTTCTTTTCACATTTCTGTTATTGTTGGCATAATATTGCTTATGCTCTGCATTTTAAATGAAAGTTATGATAGCCTTGACAAAAGAATCGTAAGAATTAATAGTGGTTTAAACCTTCAAATCACATGTTTGAAGATAAGCAATTTATTCACCAAAAGCAAATAACAAGTTAATTTAGGCACTGCTCATGTCCATTTAAAAAACATTATAAAGTTCATAGTATCATAAGGGAAGGTATTCAAAAGCCTTGTTGGTTGGTTGTTAGGGTTTCTTTTTTCTTTGTTTATCTATAAAAATAGTAACAAGTTATTGCCACAATAAACTTGCTTTAATTAATCCATAATTTCACATTTCCCTAGTTAACACTTGCTCTCTTTTTCTACAATAGCTATCTCAAATCTTCTCCAAGCTCCTCAAACTTCCAAATCCATCTGCTCCTACCTCTCTTAAGTAACAGTAATGCTTGTGCTGATTCCCTGAACCCCAATTCCAAAGGGCAAATGAAGAGGTCCAAGTGACACCAACACACATATGTCTTGTTATAGGAGAGGAAGCCTGACTCTGAAAACCCAAATCTTTTATAACCAGCAGCGAGTATGCCTGCCCTTTGTTCCAGAGGGAGGCATTCACCATTGCTATCTTCCAAGGCTAATCAATATTCAAATACCACTGAAACAAGAATCTGGAACAAAGGCAATCAGTGCCTCTGCTTCCAAGATTCACAGAAAAGCAGAAGACCCACAGAGAACTGTCCTTCTCTATATGGTTCCACGGGGAAGTCCTTTTTGGAAAGGCAAAACCAGGGGGATAAGGAGGAGCTCAGTGCTAATCAAAGGCCAAGAGTGAAAGGACAGTTTGACTGCAAAGGGAATTGGGGGATGAGGAGGTGGTGATACAATTCACAACTTTCCTGTATCCTGATTTTGGTGACAGGTATACAAATCTATGCAAGTATTAAAACTCACATAATTATGCACTCAAAAAAAAAAAGGTGTCCTATAAATTCACTTTTAATTTAAAAATAACAGACAACAAAAGAAAAAATAGACAAATTGAACTTCATCAAAGTTCAAAACTGCTGTGAAACAAAGGACATTATCAAGAGAGTGAAAGACAAACCAAAGAATGGGTTTTGCAAAAGCCTACAGAAGGTCAGGCTCTAGTATCCAAAACACTTGTTTTCAAAACTCCAGCACAACATCAAAAGGACAAACAACACAGTCAAAAACTGAGCCAAGAATAGGTGTTCCTCTGGTAGATATACAAATGGACACCAAACATAGGAAAAGATGCTCAACATCATTAGTCAATAGGAAAATGCAAATTAAAAATGCAAGGAGGTACCACCTCAAACTCACTGGGACGGCTAGCACAATATAAAACAACAGAGAATAGCAAGTGATGGCAGGAATGTGGAGACAGGAACCCTGGTATATAGATGGTAGGAGTGTAAAATGTTGCAGCTGCTATGGAAAACAGTTCAGCAGTTCCTCAAAAAGTAAAACATAGAAATACCATATAATCTAGCATTTCCTCTCAGGTATACAGTGAACATAATTGAAAATTAGGATTCAGACAAATACTCATACACCAATAATCATAGCCACAATGTTCACAATAGCCCAAAGAGAGAAACAAATGAAGTGTCCATAGATGAATGTATAAACCAATTACAGCATGCGTACAAAGGAATATTATTCCACCACCCCCCCCAAAAAAAAGAGTAAGTCCTGGATGGACACAGTGTCAATGCCTGTAATCCTAACACTCTGAGAGGACAAGGCAAGTGGATTGCTTGAGCTCAAGAGTTCAAAACCAGCTTGAGCAAAAGCAAGACTCTGCCTCTACTAAAAAGATAGAAAAACTAGCCAGGCACTGTGGCAGGCGCCTGTAGTTGCGGCTACTTGGAGGCTAAGGCAAAAGGATCACTTGAGCCCAGGAGTTTGAGGTTGCCGTGAGCTATGATGCTACAGCACTCTACAGGGTGACAGAGTGAGACTCTGCCTCAAAAAAATAGAGTAAGTCCTGACACATGCCACAACATCACGTGAGCTTTGAAAACATTATGCTGAGCAAAACAAACCAGACACAAAAGAACAAATATTGCATGATTATATGAAATAACTACCATAGACAAACTGATGGAAACAAAGATTAGAGGTTACCAGGGGCTGGAGGGAGCAGGCAATAGGAAGTTATTGCTTAAGTTTCAAACTGGAATGACAAAAAGGTTCGGAAACTACATCACGGTGATGGCTGCACAACTCTGAGAATGTAATGAATGTAAACATGCTTACGACTATAACTTTATGTTATATATATTTTACTACAATAAAAAATTTAATGACATGCATGAATATTAAAAACCTCCTTAAACCCAGATGCCTCCCCAGTATAATTCCTTCTACTCGACTCTCCTCCGCTTTATAGTAAAAATCCCTTCAAAGGCCGTCTTCACGTACAGCCTCCACTTGTGCTGAGTCAGCATCCCTCTTAGGCCTGGCCCAGACCCCAGCTGCCCTCGCCTGCCCTCTGGGAAGAGCACCCAGCACCTTGCCGCAAATTCCTTCCATTACGCCCCCCTGACTACTGCCTACTGCCTCATTCCAAAACACCCTCTGCCCTGAGTTTCCTGAATATACTCCAGGTGGTCCTTCATCTCTTGCTCAGTTTTGCTTTTTAGTTTCTTAGATTGGTTTTGTTTTGGCTTTCCTGTTTTGTGAGTGTTTGGTTTGGTTGTGGGCTGTCCGTTCTCTGTTAATTCTCCAACTGTTTTCCTCAGGTTCAATTTGGGGGCTTCTTTTGTTCTCATCCCCTGGTGTCTGACTAGGTTCACCCATCCCCTCTTCCAAAATTTCAATTAAACGAATGATTTCATCCTTAATCTCCGCAACTGCTCCGTCATTCACTCCATCCAAGCCATATATGATCCTTTATTTTTTCCTCCTCCCCTTCCAAAGAAGTTACCACTTCTTCCATAAAGTCTTCCTCAGGACAGAAATCCTGTATGACCAAAATTTTCTGTCATTACCCATGGAGCACTCTTTCTTACCCCTTTCATAGCTTTTATGGTCCTCTATTATAATTTCCTGCCTCCTTGTTACTCCCATCCCCAAATACAAAGATTTTAGACTGTTTCAGAAAAAACATATAGCTTATTCATCATTACACATCAGAACTCAGCTCAGTCCTTGGCATAACAGTAAGCAGTCAATAAACGTTTGAATAAGAATTATTTCCAAATTATGAATTAGATAACCATAAAAGCAAAGGATCTCTGTTAAACCCCTATTTGGCCATGGTGATTTTGGTACATTATTTAGTTTTTAATTGTTCTACAAATAATAATTCATTTGATCAATGTTTTCCACCAAAAATATAATAGCGTAATTAGGGACAAGGGACCCGCCACTGAACCTCAATGATTGTTTTCTTATTTACTTCTAGTTGATTCATAATCATGTATTAGATTGGCTCTGAGGAAGGCTCAAAGATCAGTCTTAGGTATTTATTCTGTAGAATAAAAGTAAACATGCACCAGTCAAAATTACTCTAACAACTGTGTTTTCTCTCGTTTCTTTTTTTGTCATTGTGGTAAAATGCACATAAAAAGAAATTTACCATTTTAACTATTTTTAACTATAGAGTTCAGTAATAATTGCATTCACATCGTTCTGCAGTCAGTCTCCAGTCTAAAGCTCTATCCCCTTTAAACAAATGCTCCCCATTTTGCCTCTCCCGAGCCCTTGCTAACCATAATTTCACCTTGTTCCCTGAATTTAGCTACACTAAACAAACTCACATAACTCAAATCATACAATGATTGTCTTTCTGTGACTGGTTTCTTTAAACTTAGCATAATGCCCTCAAGGTTCATGCATGGCATGTAGCATGGGTTGGAGCTTCCTTCCTTTTCAAGGTCGCATAATATTCCTGTGTGTGTACACGTGTGTGGGCATGCGTATCCCACATTTTGTGATGCGTTCACCCACCAAGGTAACTTGGGTTGCTTCTACTTCTAGCTACTGTGAACATCATCTCCAGTTTGTTTTAAGCGCAGAAATTTAAAAAGGATATCACATCCATTAAAAATAAAGACCGAAAAGTTTTCAGAAAAGAGAAGTATTTTTCCATGTGTATATTTGTTACTTTTTTTCTCTATATATTATTTTTAGATAAAATTTTATCTTTGTGACTCACACTTTCACTAACAGACATATGTTTAACACAATCCGAACATCATGTCTGTTCTAAAAATGAATATTCATTCACTTTAATGACAAAGTAGCTCTTTTTAGCTACATTTAGAAGGAACTTACTTGGGGGGTGGTAAGGAAAACTCATTTCCTTATTTCTGAGTTATATTTGAATGACATATAAAAAATACTTTATTTCATGCATGAATATGTAAACTATTACCAGTCCTCTGGGAGGTACCTCAGATTTACCACCTAAATCTGTGCAGTGCAGAGACCCCCAAGATCAGGAAGAAAGAAAAGCAAAATGAATAAACTGAGAACACAATTCGCAATGACGGAACTTCCGCAATCTGTCTTTCCTTGCTGCTCTCAGATGCATCATTGTCAGCATCTGACCCCGTTAGGTGGCTGATAAGAGGATTTTGAAGGCCAGCAGATTTTATTTTTAACCTCCCCATATGGTTGACCTTCTCATTTCAATGTGAGTGTCATCTGCAGAGATGATCATCAAATGGTAACTCCTACCCTAAAATGTTTTGGGTAATTTGGTCAACTCAAAAGTGATGCTCAGTTAAAGAACAATATGTGCAGTGTAATTTCCTTTTTATTTAAAAGTTTGTATATAAATATATTTTAAAAGGTCCGCAAGGCTTCAGACAAAAATATCAAGAGTGATGTACTGACACTGGGATTAAGACCATTTTTTTCAAACTGCGTGCAACGTTCTGTTTATATAATAAATGTAATTTTTTAAATAACTTTTGCCAGTAAGATTTTAAATCAGTTAAGTGTTTTTCATGTAAAATAGACATATTAATTAACATCTCATATATAAAACTGGACTAAAACATAGAAAAAGGAGTTAATAGCGCTTTACAAAAACACACAAATATACTAGGGTGTACATTTCAAGTCTAATATTAGCTATACCAAGACTCGCAATAGAACACATTATATTTCTCAAAATTAAAATATATAAATTATTTTATTAGCAACTTATAGTCCACAACTTTATACACTTATAAACTTTGAAGGTAAAGACAGCAATGATGATTTTCCATACATACAGATTTTACATGTAAAAATAATATAAAGTTATTCAACAAACATTTAATAAGACACCTACTGGCCCTAAAGACAGATTCAAAAATATATTTTTTTAGAAAAAGGAGGGGGGAAAGCCAATCTCAGCACATCATGGGCTCCTGTCAAGTGACAAAGTCAGATGCTAGGATATTATTGGAGCATGAAAGTGGTTCAATGAGAGTGTAAGGGGAGAGGCCGGGCCTGTGGGGTGGGACCAACAAGCACAGAATTCTTCCCTGAGAAGCCGGGAAAGGCATTCCCAAAAGAGGCAAATAAGCTCGGTCTTGTGAATGAGTGAAACTTTACCTGGGTTTGAGCCCAGGGATGGTGTGGGTGACTTGATGATTTCCTACCAAAAGAGAATAAGCTAGGCAAACGCATAGAGAACAGCAAAAATTGTTAAAAATATTACTCACTGTAGGCTCCATTCCTCTGTTCTGAGAAATTAAACATATAGCTCTACTTTCTTCTATGAGATCATGTTTCAACGGGTACTATTACTCAAAAGCCAAAACACTGTAATTCTTCTGACATTTATAGTCTCCTACTCATCTAAGAATATCATATTTTTTTAAAAAAGGCAAAAAGCAAGCCGGATCTTCATTCATGTTCTTTTATAAATTTCCATTTACTCAGTACTTAGGAACTACAGCATACACCAATTAGAGGATCAAAGAGCAATTTTAGATATTTATCCAAGATAGTTTATAAAAATAATTTTAACTAATATAAATTTTCATCTCCTGGCAGAACTTGGGGAAGAGCAGCATTAATAGCAGGGTTAAGGGAAATTCCCCATTCTCTAAGGAGAGGAATGTAAATCAAAATACACTTTTTTCTGCTACAACAGTTACAGTACATTTATAGGATGTTTGAGCTATGAGAAAATACTGTGATGTCCACACAACGCCCCTTAAGCAGTTGTGCAGTGTGGCCGGCAGGAATTAAATGAGGAAAGGGGAGGAAGAGACACTCTCTCCACTCAGACACAAGCTCACACAAGGAAAGTCTTCCAGTGAATTCTGCGGCTGGTAAACGCTGTTCTTCATTAATATTCTAGAAATCAATGGAATTTTAGGGTGTACCTGGTATGTTGAACAGTTCAGGAATGTTTCATATTTAGCAGTAGCTGCCAAAATTCAAAAGATATGAAACTGGAACATAAAGGATTTCTATTATCTCCAAACATAGATATATCCAGGCCCAGGTGGAGCACGTACCAATTTCAGATGAAAGTAAGCACTTCCCACTTTCTTGCCCTGTCTCTCCAAGCCAAAAGAAACAAAACCAGTTCCACTGAATTAGTGGCAAGGTCTTTCATGATATCACAATCCAGATGAAGAATGTAATGTGTTTAAATGAACAAGTGTATTTTCAAAAATCATGTTTGGAAAAAAAAAAAGTCACATTTGGGAAAGAGTTCCTAGAAGCATACTCAACCATGCAATGAAAAACTTTATTCTGCCTACCACCATCTGCTGACACCCCTGCAGCCAATTCTCCTCATATAATAAAACACCAAGCCAAGAAATACAAGGTAGTGAGCAGGATGTAACCACACCCATTATGAATGTGCATTCAATGAGATAGTCTTCAACAGATTCCATAGCTATTTTGCAACAAAACAAAAGGCCTACTGGATAATTACCTTTGTTACTTATGCCTCGTCATTTACATTTAATTTGTCACAGTGTTCTCATCCAGACTGCTGTATGTCGGTGAGGAAAACTGTGGTGGCTCTTCCTCCTTGGATGGTAGGTGCTGTCATTTAACATAAATGATTGACATTTGACATCAAGCAGTTTTCCGGAAAGGAACTTGTACACATCTCAATGGCACATCTGGTAGCTGCAGATGGTGCAGATTAGCATAATTTTTCCAGCAATGATGCACCAAAAAGTATAATGCAAAATAAGACTTATGCCTAATGTCATTGTTTGTTCTTGCAACCATTAATATAAAATATTTTAGGGAGTGTTCTAATGCTTACTTTTAGGGACTTCAGAAAAAACTCTGACCTCCTGACTTCCCTGAAGATAGTAGTGAATCAAATTTTGGGCAGCCTACTATCATTATGACTCTCCCTTCCTCTTGCACAAAGATGGTCAAGTTTCCCGCTAGGGGTGCAACAGGTATACAAGAGGGAGCGGCAGAACACAGGCCCTCTGTACTGCATGAAGGCTTGATCTCTACCCCAGGCACCTGTGTTTTCAATATGTCCACATTACTGATACAACAGAAGGAATATTTCTTTCAGATAAGCATTCACAAGCTACCTGTAGTACAGGACAAGAATGCCAGAGGAAAACTGGGCACCCAGTCTACAGAAGGAACAGCAGTAGGTTCTTTAACAGATGCAATGATAGCTCAGGTAGAATGAGTCCTCCACTAATTCAAAATCAAGAAGAACCTAATCATATGTACCCTCACATTAACCTGAAATTTAAAAATAAATCAAAAATATGGTGGGCATGGTGGCTCACGCCTGTAATCTTGGTAGTCTGAGATGCCAGGGCAGGAGGATCCCTTAAGCTCAGGAGTTTGATACCAGTTCAAGACCCTGTCTCTGCTAAAATTAGAAAAACTAGCTGGGCACATGCCTGCAATCCCAGCTAATAGGAGGCTGAGGAAAGAGGGTAACTTGAGTCCAGGGGCTTGGAGCTGCTATGAGCTATCATGACGTCATAGCACTCTACCCAGGGCAACAGAGAAAGATTCTGTCTCAAAAATAAATAAATAAATAAAATCAAGAAGAATAAAGAACTCAAGTTATTAATATGCAGTCATGCACTGCATAATGACATTTTAGTCAGATCCTCTTTATGACAATGATCCCTTGAGATTACAATACCATATTTTAACTGTATCTTTGCTATGTTTAAGTACATTTAGATACACAAATACTTAAAATTATGTGACAGTTGCGTACAGTATTCACAATAGTAACATATCATATAGCTTTATAGCCTAGGAGCAACAGGCTATACCATGGATATAGCCCAGGTGTATAGCAGGCTATACCATGCATATAGCCCAGGTATATGCAGGTTATACCATGTATATAGCCCAGGTATATGCAGGCTATACCATGGATATAGCCCAGGTATATGCAGGCTATACCATGGATATAGCCCAGGTGTATGCAGACTATACCATATATATAGCCCAGGTGTATGCAGGCTATACCATGTATACAGGCCAGGTATACACAGGCTATGCCATCTAGGTTTGTGTAAGTGTTCTCTATGATGGTCACACCATGACAAAATTGCCTCATGCTATTTCACAGAACATATCTCATGAAGAGACACAAGACTATACCATGTAATGCCATAATTGACATAAGTCCCCGTCTGTAAATGTGCACATGCTATGTGTGTGTGGGGTGGGGGGAGAACCTGGTGATGCAGGAAGCCCTACAGAAATACGGATCTACTTTTACCTGGAAAGGCTGGAAAGGCACCATGAAGGGAAACACTACCTGCTCGAGACCTGGATCACAGGCTGTGTCTTAGTAAGCAAATATGTTGAAGAAAAGAAAAGAAAATTCAGACATAAATGTTATAATTCAGGTTAACAGGACAGATCACAAGTGTTATTTGAGGAAGTCTGAGACATCCATCTTGACCAACACTGTGAACAGAGGTGAGTAATGACAATAAAACTCCACATGGTAATGGCACAGAAGCAGCAGAGGAGCATTGGAAAGAACAGATAAACCACACAAATCAGAAATGCAGCTCCGAGTTAATGAATAATGTATTATTATTGCAACACTAAGTTATTTATAGCTCACCTACTTCCAAAGTCTCCAGTATTTTTTGTTTATACCTACTCAGCCTTGGTGCTAAAATGATTAAAAAATAATTCACAGAAAAGCATACAATTTTAAATAAGGAAAAAATAATTTACTGAGCTAAGGCTGCTGTTATACATAAGAAATTATAACGACCTAAACATTTCAAGCATCTACCTTCTCCTATCACCAAAGTTGCATTCCTAACCTGAACAAACTCTCGAGCATCCCATGTTTGGGTTCTCCTGCCATTATGAAAATTAGCAGCTATGGTTCCACTAGTCCTTGATACTAGTTCAAAAACTCATTTTAATGGAATTTAAAAGTATAAATACTTGAGCAAATAAGATTAAAATTGCCATTTTCAAAGGCAATTCATGAAATCCAAGCTGAATTTCATTTTTTTAATTAAATCATAGCTGTGTACATTAATGCAATTATGGAGTACAAAGTGTTGGTTTTATATACAATTTGAGATACTTTCATCAAACTGGCTAACATAGCCTTCACCACATTTTCTTGGTTATTGCGCTAAGACATTCTGATCTACATTTGAAGGAAGGCTACTCCCAAACCACAATTTTGATTAAGATTTCTAAGTTCATTGCTCTCTACCCGTGCTTCTTCAGGTAACACAGTAACAACCATTGGTATGAGGGACAGAAGACGGTTCATGAAAACATCCAGATGGAACAACAGCTAACATCATTACTCAATAATTAAGAAATGGGGAGTGAGTATTCCTTAAGAGCTACTGTTTTTCACATTTTAAACTTGTTTCCTGAAATTCTGACCAAAGACACAAACATAAAAAAAAGGAGTTATGTATTGAAAAAAAAATAGTCTCATTATTTGCTGTATAACTGTATATTTAAATACAAAGCCTCTGAAAGACTACTACCTAAGTGGTCATTTTCTTATTTGCCAGTGATTGCTAATCATTAGCTATGTGATTACATCCACTCCATCTCCTTATCTGCAAATATACACCAAAGTGGCAATATAGATTATGTTATTTTCTCCAAGAAAATAACAAACAATTAGAAAATTAGACAAGAACCCAACCTACCTAACGGGCTTAACGATAAATTCAAGTAAGCCAAAGGAAGATTATCAAAATGGGAAAAAGGTAATAAATGAAAAACTACAAATGCTAAGCGAGAATCCCATCCTTCACAGATGCTTTTTCAAGCATTTAGAAGACACGGCAGTCAGGGAGACTATAAAACACGTTCCTGTTTAATCTAGTCTAAAAGACACTCAAAGACGAGTTCACCCAACAAGAATTTACACAGCGTCTGTTCTATGCCAGACATTCATCTGGACTCAAAGGACCCAGAATGGAACAGAAAGAACAGGATCTGGGTGAAGCATATGGTCTAATGAAGGAGAGAGTAACTAAAGAAACACACTAATATATGAAAAATCACACCATGATAAGACAAGAACATGATAAAGGCAGCACCCAAAAAAGGTTCAGGTTTTTATTGTGTTTTCCTTTATTATACTTAACAGATATTGCATTGTTCTGCAAGTTGAAGGTTTGTGGTTACCTGCATTGAGCAAGTCTATCTGGAACCATTTTTCCAACAGCATGTTCTCACATCACATCTACGTGTCATAGTTTGGTAATTCTCATAATATTTCAAACTTTCTCATTATTATTATATGTGTTATAAGGATCTGTGATCAGTTATCTTTGATGCTACTGTTGAAATTGTCTTGGAGCATCATGAACCACACCCATATAAGACAACAAATTTAATCGACAGATACGTGTGTTCTGACTGCTCCACTGACCAAGTGTTTCTACAGCTCTCTCTCTCCCACTCCTTGACCTCTCTTTTGCCCAAGACACAACTATATTTAAATTAGGCCAATGAATAACCATACAATGGCCTACTCGGGAGGCTGAGGCAAGAGACTTGCTTGAGCCCAAGAGTTTGAGGTTGCTGTGAGCTGTGACACCATAACATTCTACCAAGGGCAACAAAATGAGACTCTGTGTCAGAAAAAAAAAAAAAAAAAAAAAAGATGTGAATGCAAAAGAAAAGTTATTTTCCTTGAGAAGGAAAGGTGCTATTCCAGTGAACACACAAATGACAAGAAAGTGAAACAGCCTTATGGCCAATAGGGAGAGAATTTTAGCGATCCAGATATAAGATCAAACGATCCACAATATTCTCTGCATCCAAAGACTGATCTGGTGCAAGGCCCTAATTCTTCTCATTGTTATGAAGCCTCAGAGAGGTGACAAAGTTGCAGAAGGAAAGATGGAAGCCGGCAGACATTGGTTCACATGGTTCAAGGTCAAGGGTAAAAAAGCCATCTCCATAACATAAAAGTGCAAAACAAAGCAACAAGTACTGATATAGAAGCTGTAGCAAGTTATCCTAGCTAGGATACTTGATGAAGGTGGCTACACTAAACAACAGTAAATGAAACAATCTTATCTTAGAAGAAGATGCCAGATGCCATCTAGAACTTTCACAGCTGGAGAGAAGTGGGTGCCTGACTTCAAAGCTTCAAAGGACAGGTGACACTTTTATTCGTAGCTAATGCAGCAGGTGACTTTAAGCCAATGCCCATTTACCATTCCAAAAATCCTTAAGAATTATGGTAAAATCTACTCTACTTGTACTCTATAAATGTAACAAGAAAGCCTGGACGGCAGCACCTCTGTTTGCAGCAGTTTACTGAGTATTTTAAGACCTACTGCTCGGGGAAAAAAAAAAAAAAACTTTTTAAAATATTATTGTGCAGTGACAATATACCAGGTGACCCAAGAGCTCTGATGGAGATGTACAAGGAGGTTAATGCTGTTTTCATGCCTGCTAACACAACATCCATTCTGCAGCCCATGAAAAAAACAGTAATTTTGGCTTTCAAGCCTTATTATTTAAGAAATACATTTCGTAAGACCATAGTTGCCATGGGCAGTGATTCCCCTGAGGGATCTGGGCAAATCCAATTGAAACCTTCTGGAAAAGAAGGGCCATTCTAGACACCATTAAGAACATTCATGATTCATGCCAAGAGGTAAAAATATCAACATTCACAGCACTTTGGAAAAAGTTGATTACAACCCTCATCAATGACTTTTAAGGGTTCAGCACACCAGAGGCAAAAGTGAACCGCAGGTGTAGTGGAAAGAGCAAGAGAACTAGAATTGGAAGTGAAGCCTGAAGATGGAACTGAATTGCTTCAATTTTTTGAGTAAAGGTAAACAAATGAGTGGCTTCTTATGCCTGAGCAAAGAAAGTTGTTTTTTAGATACAATCCACTCCTGGTGAAGATGCTGTGAACAATGTCAAAATGACAACTATGGATTTAGAATGTCACATCAACTTAGTTGAAAAAGCACTGGCAGGAATTGAGAACATCGAGTCCAGTTTTAAATAAAGTTCTACTAAGGTTAAAATGCCACCAAATAGCATTTCATGCTACAGAGAAATCTATTGTAAAAGTCAATTGACGTGGTATTGATTCATTCATTGTCTTATGTTAAGAAATTGCAAAAACCACCCCGACCTTCAACAGCCACCACCCTGATCAGTCGGCAGCCATCAACATCAAGGCATGATATTCCACTAGCAAGAAGATTACAATTTATGGAAGACTCAGATAATCATTTGAATTTTTAGCAATAAAGTATTTTTCCATTAAGGCATGTGCATTGGCATTTTCAGGCATAATGCTATTATTGGACACTTAATAGACTGTAGTTCAATATAAACATAACTTCACATGCACTGGGAAAGCAAAACATTTGTGTGACTTAATTTATTACAACATTCACTTTACTGCAATGGTCTAGAACCAAGCCCCAGTATCTCTAAGATAATGCCTAGATATACAAAGTCAATGGTTACAGCACTCTAGTATTGTAACTAAGATCATTTCACTATAAAAACAAGTCATTCTGGAGTAGAAATAATATGCCATAGTTACCAAAAGTACAAAAGTTTACATTAGGCTGCAAACTACCAATAATAGCTGGCAATGCTCTAGGTATTTAGGGAAGTCTAATGTGAGGAAATCAATCACCAAGACGCTCACATATATATTTCAATCCTATCTATTCTCAATGACTCTTCAAAGGACGAACTTCTGAACAAATTTTTGCCCTGAAAATATAGGAATTCACTTATGTTAAAAATCATTCCTGGGAGGAGGGAAGGGGTTTGGAGGGATCACTTCTGAGGTTTGTCTTATAGGGGTACAGATGAATCTTTCTAAGAGTAGAATGTGAAAGTTTTAAAGCAATAACTGAGAAAATGACATGAAGGCTGTGTTGACCAGTTTGATGGAAGTATTTCAGAATGCAAGTGAAAACCCCACACTGTACCCCAGAAGTGCATTAATGTACATAGTTATCATTCAATAAAAATAAAAAAAGATACGCCACACTGGTCCCCACGTACAGGAAGAGCCTCATGACCACTCAGCACTTGTCCAGGTTAAGGGCCATGTTTTGCCTACTAGAAACCAGGGTCTCCTTGTTACCATGCCATAGAGAAATGACATTCCATAGACATAGGACATTTTTCATAAAATAAATCTTCTAGATTATCTTTATGAAGATGCAGAGTCTGTGACTAAGAAATTATTTCTCTAATAACTGAGACGTGAAGGAGATGCAGAGATGGCACAACTCACTCACTGAGAACCAAACTTCCCACCTGCTGCATTGCCTCCTGCATTATAGAAAAAAAATTATTTTAGGGGAAACATTCTAAGAAATCAATAGGAATCTTTTCTGACAGTGTCAAGTAGGAAACAATCACAAAAAAGCATTTTATGGGTTTCTATAAGAGAATTCTCTCTTGCAATAAAATTTGTGAAGAAAACTTCGTCAGTAAGAGAGGTTCAGAGGAAGATTACATGATAAAATTTCGGTAATATCAAGGTTGGTCAGAGGAACAGTAATAGGAAGAAGAAATGTGCAGTCTAGTTCCCTAAGGAAAAGGAAATCCACATTTGAGAACTTTTATCACAGGCTCTAATATACTATCTAGTTTTTCTTTCCTTTTTTTTCTCTTAACAATTCTTTTCATTAAATCATAACTATGTACATTAATGCGTTTACAGAGTACAATGTGCTCATTTTACATACAATTTGAAATGCTGACATCAAACTGGTTAACATAGCCCTCACCTCACTTACTTAATTATTGTTAGCAAAAATGTGAGTTTATATTAGGGGAGAGTACCAAAGGGAAGCTTTCGTTTCACTGGGACTTTTTAATGCAAAACACACACTCTTGCACACATACAACCCCCCACCCCCTTATGGTCCTACTTTGTAGGTGGTATAATTTATAGCACAAGATTCGTTATGTTCCTCTGCTCTGTGATCTAATATATAAGCTATTGGTAAGCTGTAATCTGA
>CAUYTI010062078.1:0-11730 GCA_963575145.1 Galago senegalensis
CAGAGTTTTGTTAGGAT
Organism: Galago senegalensis; assembly: GCA_963575145.1. Lineage (NCBI taxonomy): Eukaryota > Metazoa > Chordata > Mammalia > Primates > Galagidae > Galago > Galago senegalensis. Next base: position 18 of record CAUYTI010062078.1, read on the forward strand.
GCTCTTTTCTTGAGGCAAATCTGTAACTGAGAAAATGGAAATCTATTGAAAACACCTTGTTTAAAGTACTAAAACATGCTATTAGCTAACTACAAAAACATTATTTTAGTTTTATTCAAAGAGTTTCTGTAATTTCCATCTGCTTCTGCTTACTACTTATTAAAAATACCTCTGGATAAGAGAGTTAAATTAGAAGCAGGACTGTGAAAGGGTTGTGAAGTCTTCATGGGAGGTTTGCCAGAGCCCCACACCGTAGACGCAGGCTGCCCTGAAGGTGGCTTTTCCCTGCAATTCAAGGCTCCATTTCTAGCCGTGTTCCTGGGTGCCTTCCTGGGGTACTGGTGATACTTCGTGAAACAGCAGAGCTGCGCGACTCTCTGGGTTCCTGAGAGTCCAGGAAGTTAGGAAAACCTTCCTTTTTATCCACGCCCTTGCTTCCCTGTTCTCTCTGCCCCTGTTCACTTTGTTTCTTCTGTCTTCCGCCTTTTCTTGGTCTTGGACTTCTAGACCAAGATCAGCCCAGGTATCCCTTTCCCCCAGAGCAATATGGTACATCTGGATGGCCTAAAAAAGGAGTGGAGACTATGGGTTCTTGCAGCATCTCCTCAGTTATCCCAGAGGGCCTGAAGTGTGTGTGTGGGGGGCGGGGGGGGAAACAGGTCCTGATCAAGGAGCTTTTAGGTGTGGGGCTAGATTTTTACATATTAAATCTGAAAGAATCTAGGAATAGAAGGAAATTCTTAGAAGACCAGGTTGCGTAAAAGGCAAGGTGGAAAAGGGTCTGTGAACACCAGCTACTTCTCAGATGTCTGATTGCTCTGCTTATTTTTTTTTTTTTTTATGTTTTCAGGGACAGGGTCTTGCTTTATTGCCTAGCCTAGAGTGCAATGGTGTGATCATAGATAGCTTGTTGCAATCTCAAATTCCCGGGCTCAGCCTCCCCAAATTCTGGGATTACAGGCATGAGCCACTGCTCCCCACCTAATAGCTGTACTTCTAATGGCCATAGCCTCAGGGTCACAGACTTGTAAGGTGCCTTGACCTGGCGTGGTTACATAGTGACCCCAGTCAACAGCATCAGTTTGACAAGGGCAAGTTTGGAAACAAGTACCAGCCACAAGTGCACATTGATTGGGTACTGTAGAGGCCAGAGATAGCTAAGTTTTGTGGGGAGATAAAGCATGGGTTACTATCACTGCTCTTTAAAAAAAAAAGAAAAGAAAAGAAAAAAAGACCAGTTGATTCAGAGCTAAGTTTATTTTTTTAAATAAACTTTTAAACTTTAGAATAGGTTTACATTTACAGAAATGTTGCAAAGACAGCATAGAGTTCCCTGTAGCATCCCTCCCACCTAGTTAAGTTTTAACATCTTAATTGCCACAGTACATTGTGCTACCTTCATCATAACCAAAATTGATATATTACTAACCACAGTTCTATTTTATTTAGAGTTCCTTAGTTTTTAGTCTTTTTCTGTCCAGGGCACCGCATGATATTTATTTGTCATGTTTCCTGAGGCTCTTTTTGGTCGTGACAGTTGCTCAGAATTTCCTTGTTTTCAATGACCATGCCAGTTTTGAGGAGTAATATCCAGGTATTTGTAGAATGACTTCAGTCTGTCTGAAGAACAAAGAGAAGCTCGGAGGTTTTATAAAAGGAGAAATGTTACCCATTGTTCTGAAAGACAGATTATTGGCACTTGTAAAGTTTGGGGAGCTGGCAGGCTCTGCTTGGTGAGTGGCAGTGGGGGATACAGCTCGTCTTAGCGATGCAAGCTGTTTAGGCAGCTATAGATAAAACCAGTCTTGGGCAATAGCAGGCAGTTTCAGCAGCCAGACTTGCAGAGAATTACATTCTCAGAGCAATGTTATGGGCCCTGAATTTTTTTTTTTTTTTTTTGAGACAGAGCCTCAAACTTTCCCCCTTGGTAGAGTGCCATGGCATTACAGCTCACAGCAACCTCCAACTCCTGGGCTCAAGTGAGCCTCTTGCCTCTGCCTCCCAAGTAGCTGGGACCACAGGCGCCCGCCACAACGCCCAGCTATTTTTTTGGTTGCAGCCGTCATTGTTGTTTGGCGGGTCCGGGCTGGGGATTCGAACCCGCCACCTTAGGTGTACGTGGCTGGCGCCTTAGCCGGTTGAGCTACAGGCACTGAGCCAGAACTCTTGCTTTTTCCCTGGGAAGATATCGCTCTTAGGTAATTAGGGATAATTTATATTAGTTAAGAGGAATTGAAATCTTCCCATCCATAATTATGTTAAAATTTCAATCCAATCAAGCTATCTTATGGAGCCCAAAATTCTATGCAATGGACAGAATCTTTTGGAGGGCTAAGAACTTTTTTTCTTTTTTTGGAGACAGAGTCTCAAGCTGTCGCCCTGGGTAGAGTGCCATGGAATCATCATAGCTTACAGCAACCTCCAACTCTTGGGCTCAAGTGACCCTCTTGCCTCAGTTTCTTTGTTTTTAGTAGAGATGGGGTCTCAAACTTATGAGACTGCCTCGGCTTCCCAGAGCACTAGGATTACAGGCATGAGCCACTGCAGCCAGCCAAGAACTTATTTTTAAAACATTGGGATATTTGTCTTCATATCCCAACTTGGCTATTTTCTAATAATATTACTTTGGTTCTGCAGATAACTCCCAGTCACAGTAATACAGGGGTCCTCAAACTTTTTAAACAAGGGGCCAGTTCACTGTCCCTCAGACCGTTGGAGGGCCGGACTATAGTTTAAAAGGACAGGCAGCAGCTAAGCAGGACAGGCAGCCATGGCAAAAACACCCAGTGGGCCGGATAAGTGTCCTTGGGGGGCCACATGTGGTCCATGGGCCACAGTTTGAGGATACCTGCCTCTCCTGCCAAGAGTCCTTGTCAAGATCAGTTGTGATAACACATCTTAAGTGCTCAACACAGTTCCTAAAACTAGTAAGTACACAGTAAGTTGTAGCTGTCATTACCATTATCACCAAAACTTGGATGTACCTCTCTCTCACTGTGCTTTTTATATTATTTCCCTTAATCACACAGGTCAGATTGGCAACAAAGGACAGTATTGCATACTCATTACTTTCCTACATTTTCTGTATACTTTGTACCTTTTTTGGTACCCTTGGGTTAGGTGAGGATTGAAATTTTGCCTCAAAGCTGTTATTGGAAGAGGAGAACCAGCACAAACCCAGAATATAGAGTTCTCCAAAGTATCTGTCCAATGAGGAGGAAGTTCTTCACACCTCTTATATGGTCATCTCTGGGTATTTGCAGGAGATTGGTTCCAGGACTGCCCCAATGTAACCAAATCTGCCCATACTCAAGCCCCACAGTCGGTCCTGTGGATCCCACATATGTGGAAGGTAGCCAGCCCGCTACGTACACAGCTTTCATGTCCAGCAAACACTGTATTTTTGATCCATGTTTGATTGGGGGCAGGGAACACAGGTGGGTCTGTGCAGTTTAAACCCATGTTGTTCCAGGGTCAACTGTATTACTTTATTATTTAAAGAGGGGTTTGAAGAAAGTGGACATGTTCAAATAATGTTTGATTCTCTTGCTCAGATTTTTGAGTACGGCAATTCTAATTCCTCATGCTGGAATGTGTCTAGAGCAATATCTTGCTATATGGATCTGTATATAACCCTTCTGATTGTATTTTTTTATTATTAACCTCTATAGCAGAGACATGTTGTTCTTCAGTGGTACATTGTGGAAAAAACAACACAGAAAGTGAATATCTACTTGTAAAAGTTAGAATGATAGGAAAATTTAGAGTTTTACTCAAGAAAAATCCGTGCCTGGTTCCACTTATTCTAGCAAAAGAGAACATCTGAAGAAGACTCTGTCTATCCAGAGGTGTCCAAGCTGTGGCATGCTGATTTTGTGCGGACTTTTTTGCTTATCTGTGGTGGTGGATATCATGAAAAGTATGCGTGGACCTTTTTTTCCTTTCTCTTTTTTGCTAATCAGCTTCTCTTAACTGACAACTAAGACAATTTTCATTTTTCTGATGCGCAGCAAAGGAAAAAAAGGTTGGATATCTCTCTTCCTTCCCGTTGCATGAGGCTTTTAAAATGTTATTATTATTACTTATCACTTACTACTTATCTATCGATTTTTATCCAAGACCTTTGCTCAAGGGCTCTCTTTGACTGAATAGTAACAAAGTCCATATAATAGTAAAAGCATACAATTTTGTGAGAGCCGTTCATCTTAAAACATCCAGATTGCTCTCAGAGAACCAGAAGTCTTTTCCACTTAAATCCTGATGAGAACATTCATATGTCAAATTGCCTCGGAGTAGTTTCTGCAACAGAGAGGATGATGGAAAGGCACGTGAACTTCGGAACTCTGCAGCCTTGAGCTGCTTTGGGTCTATGGGAATTCAGGTAGTGATGCTGCAGGGAGGGGCTGTGGTTTTGTTCTGAGCCTCTCAGCTTGTGTGTCAGCCACATGCAAGTTGGTGGGATCCTCAGATCTCATTATGTATTCAGCAGCAGACTCCAGGGACCTCTTCCCTCCTGGTCTTCTAAGCCACTTAAAAAACTGGTCAGCACAAGAGGAGGTAAAGTCTTACTGGATTGTTGGTTTTAGAAATAGCAGAGGAGGGCCTTCCACTGCCTTTCTGCTCCTGTTACTAGTGGGTTGTCTTCGCTCTCACCTCTCCCTTCCCTACCTCTCCATTGTCCTTGAGTATTTTGATTAGAAATAGAATAAGTTTTAATTAAAGTAGGAGACCAGGGACTCTTATGTTCATGCATTTAAATCCATTTTGTTACCCCCATATACTCAGACAGGGTTTCTCTCCAAAGGTGGTAGGAGTTAGTGTAGAAGACTTCCCACTTCTCTTTCTAAAACTTCTGGAGAGTAGTTCAATAGCACACATAAGGGATGATTGGCTCATCCTAGCTCGGGGAAACCCAGGAAAGCATACCCACTCACCAGCGTCCCTACCCAGATCAAACTGTGCCTGTCCTTCCTCTCTGCATGCCCACATGGGATCCAGACAGCCCTTTCTCCTCATGGTGGGTTAGGGTTATTCCTCTGTGTGAGCAGGTTTGGAAACTCCATGCATGTGTGTTTTTTTTTTGAAATAGCAGGTACTTTTTAAATAGGAAGGTGATGGGAAGAATTCCCAGTTTTAGCAGCTGGATGAAAGTAGAGCTGTTCTGTTAGAAGCCTGAGTGGGGAGCTCCTGAGCCCGGCTCTCTGGGCCTCCCCTAAGCTCCCAAGGTGCTGTTTCTTAGGGGATTGTCCCCACTAAGACATGACATATGTCTCCCTCCTTCTCCATGTTGTGTGTGAGCACATGTGAGCATAGGTTGACATGCTAGGAAACTAACAAACAAGACAGTCTACTAAGCCATGCAGTCAGTGCAGATGCTGCCTGCCTGCCCTAGGCAGGGGTTGTCACTGCTGGCCATCAGTTCATCTGGCCGTTATGCTTATAAACTTGACTTTTACTCAACAGAAATCATGGGACTTTCTTTCACTTGCATCCTGCTGTTTCACAGTGCTATCACTATATGCCTGCCCCATCTGACCTGTGTGTGACTCTGCTATCCCACAGTGCCACTGTGGAACCTCCCCCAGAGAGGCACCATAAGCACTGGTGCAGACGGCCTGGACACACATCCCAGCTCTGTCACACTGCCACCATTTGAGTGTGGGGACCTAGATCGTGTACCTCATTCTCCCTACCTTCACAGGGCTATTGTGAAGAGTAAATGTGTTAATGCCTGTAAAAGTCTCAGAACACTACTTGGGATGTCAAAACTGCTTTAATGCACCTTAACTGTCATTTTTGTCCGAATGCTTTGAATGACACTGGGGAGAAATTACTAAGAGAGTCCATTATGGATCATCCAAAATGTGTATCAGCCTGGGAAGGCTAACTAGGGTTTCTTTAGTAGAAAGTATATATCACTCTACCCTCCAGATCATCTCTGGGAGGCCAGAGTGTTCATCACAAGTATTCTGAGACTTTTTGGTTTGGGCTCCACTCCACCTCCACTCACAGTCTATTACTCAGAGTGACTGGGGGCCTGAAGCTTGGGCTCTTTGAATGAAGTGGAGGGCCATTCTCAGGTGGGCAGTAGTTCTCACTACGCTCTCTGGCTTATTCACTTGGCAGTCACATTCCTTTGAAATACACTACAGAGTAATTTCACGACCTGGGAGATAAAGGGACCCATAGTAGGATCTTTAGAGGCCTGTAAAATGCCTGCTTTCTACTAAGCATGTGCCAGGATTTTGTTCCTCCATGTAATAAGATGGCATTTCACAGTCTGTGGGAGGAGAGAGAAGTTTCTATGGAACGGTGGCACTGTATTGTCTGCCTCTGTGAATGATGTGGGTGAGACAGCCACAGAGTATTGCTAAGGAGTAGCACCTCTCTTAGTCCACTGCCATGGGCTGTGTGGGCGGCAGGGAAGACACTGTGGGGCTGACTTGTGTCATCATCATGTCATGGGAGAGCTGCAGCCACCCTCAAGCCCTGCTCTGTGCGATGAGTAAGACACAGGGAGGAAAACTCTGCTCCTGCTTGAGTTCAGAGTTGAGTCTGTTTGCAGTGGTGGTGCTGGCGGTGAGGGGTGTGTTTGAGAACCACTGGAGCTGCAAAACCTTCTGAGGAAACTATTGTTTGTCTCTGGGTAAGTCAACCTGGTTCCTGCTTACATGTGCAGAAATGTTGCTCCTCAAAGTAGCTGTCCCTGTGGCTGCCCAGAGCCATCCCTCCCCTTTCTATAGGGAACATCCTCCACCCTTAAAGGGCCAAGGAAAAGTAAATGGGAGGAGTTTGGGTGTTGTAAGAGAAGCCAGGAATAGTTACCTTTTAATAATGTCTCTTTTACAGGAAAGCATTGCCTGTTTTTGGTGTTTTTCCTTTTTCATGCTTAAGAAAATATTTTCCTGTAAAAATATAGAAAAATTCAGTTAAGTTCATGTCTAAAAGTTCAATGGAGAAAATGTATTTGAATCAGGAATGTCTCTTGTCCATGTTCTGATGAATTAATAATGCGGAAAGTGAAGAACTAACCAGTCAAAGCAGGTGGGAATGGGATGCCTTGTGCGATGAGTCAGACACGGGGAGGAAAACCCTGCTCCTGCTTGAGTTGTTGGGATGCTGAGAAGCCTTTGCAATTTTTTTTTGGCTAAATGAGGAGCAGCAGCCTGGCTGTTTGGGAGGGAGCTGAGTGCAGGAAGTTTTGTTTTGAGTTTTAGTTCCCTTTTTATGGGCCTCTCCCTTCTGTTTGTTTTAAAGTTCGTTTCTGAGTTTTCTGTCATTCCTTTAGTCTGACCCATTTTTTTCAGGCTTTTCATTTCTAGAATATTCCAAGACCGATGGAAATGACTGAAGAAACAAATAAGGCCTCCTTGCAAAATCTTTTTGAAATCCAGTTAACTAAAATAGGTTGTCACCCCCTGAAAGGTTACTTTTAGTAATCTTTTAGTAGGAATCTTTTAGTAATCTTTTAGTAAGATTTAGTAATCTTTTAGTAATCTTTCTGAAATCCAGTTAACTAAAATAGGTTGTCACCCCCTGAAAGGTTACTTTTGTTTCATGAACATTATTTGTCTTTAAAAAATTAAACTTTGGTATGTGTGTATGTAAGCTTAGTTCTACTTAGCAGTTTTTTGTTTTTGTTTTTTAAGAGGGCAGGATACATTTGTTGAATGAATAAGGATGTTTGGATTTAGTAATCACAGAAACACTTCTGGAGAGCAGAAGAGACAAAGAAGGGAAGGTCAGATTTCCTCCCAAGGAAACCCATGTTCCTTGCCCACAGTGCTATGGCAATGACTTTCAGCTAAGTTTCCCTACTTAATGTTTCTTGATCACATCATGAAGTTGTAGCTTTACATGAAAACAAAACTAAAGCTATATGTCATCAGTAGAAGACGGTTTGAAAAATTAAAAGCCCTGCTCAGGGCTGTAAGGCCAATCTAGGTGTGAGCTGTCAGACGGCATTACATGATTTCACTGTAGTAGTAACTAGTTAAGTCATATGATTCATTTGATCATTGAGATATCTTCATCCACAATTATGCTCTTTATTAGAGAGATGAGAGCACCGTGTCTGTACATGACAGGTATTTAATGCAGTCTTCTGTGATTTCATCCTGGAGTGAATCTCCCCTTACCTAGGAGCTGTCTGCCTGATGTACAGCATAGTGTCTTGAAGATTCAACAAGTTGTTCCTCTGATTGAGGTTAGTAAATAGTCCTCCTCCTCCGTAAGCAAGATAGAGAATTACTTCACTACCCTTGAGCTGAGCAGAGAGCTTTCAGCATTTAGTCTCATTTCATTTACTATCTACATTTGTGGTCCTTTGTGAGTCAGTATTCAAGCATTAAGAACTAAGTGGTTTGACCTAAAAACTTCCGCTTAATCCCACACACCTTTGAGAATTACCTGTTAGAATGGAAAAGAGAAAGGTAATCAGTTTCTCTTCAGCATCTCACTAATATGAGTGATTTCACTCCAATGTCCAGTACATCATCCATCTGGTCAGATTTGCCTTCAAAACATATTCATAATTCAACTTTTTTAGTACCCCTCATGCCGATACCTTCCAACTAATCCAAGTCACCGAGGTTTATCATCATCCAATGTCATTTAATTTGTGTCCCACTTCAGTGTTTACTCAGTTTGTCAGCTTCCTCACCCAGGTCACAGCCCGACTCCTTACCGTGACCTGAGAGTCCCCGCACAGTCTCGCTCCTGTCTGTGTCCCACGCCTGCCTCTGGACCTCGTGTCCTCCTGCTCTTCCTGCTCCCTCTGCTTCAGTTGCATCGGCCTGTTTCCATTTGAACACATGGTGCTTCCACCTCTGTGCTCTGCTCTTGCTTCTTTCTTCCTGGGGTGCTCATCTCCCAGATCATCCATGATCTTCTCCCACTTCCCGTTTTGATAGGTTCTCTTCTGGTGCACTTACCTGGCTACCATCTCTAAAGTGATAACCTCCGGCTGCCCGAGGCCTCATGTTCCCTGAGCCTGCTCTGCTTATCTGTCTCAGTCACATCACCAGCATGCTAGATTTTTTTTCCTCACCATTTCTTCTCTGAAATGTAAGCTGCACAAGGGCAGGGATTTGTTTCGATTTTGATCACTCCTGAGTCTCCACCACCTTGAATAGCTCCTGGCATGTAGTAGGCACTCAGTAAACACTCACTGGAAGAGTAAAATTAAAAATCGTGAGCTGCTGTAAAGAATAATAGTAAGTAAATCAGTACCCGTGTATAGGGGGATGCAGAATTCACGATGGTCGTGAACGGCCTCTGAGAAACACTGATGGGTGATCTTTACATTTCTTTTGTGTTCTTATATATAGTACTGCAGTAATTGCTCTGAAGTAATTTCTTATGTATACTTAGGATTATTTCCTTAAAGTAAATGCTTAGACGTATAATTGCTGCTGCTGCTTAGGATATGCACATTTTCAAGACTTACTAAGCTAGACCATCTGTATCACTTTGTGCTTCTACCTCTATTATATGAGTGCTTCTATTTCTTCCCAAACTTAACTGTGTGTTATCCAAGTCCCTTTTTATTTTTGCCAGTTTAGTTGCTGGAAGACCTGTCTACATGCCTCAACTTGTACTACCTTTATATAGATGAACGTTTTTCTACATGTCTAGTTTACATCTGTTTATCCCTTTTTTGTGAATTGCTGGCTTACGTCTGTTTTGGACTGGACTCTAATTCCAGTGGACCGGAACCCTACTTGAACTAGGTTTATTGGATGGATGTCACAGGTACCCGGCTTATATCTGGGAACTGAATGCAAGGGACCAGTGTGTCCTCCTGGACACAAGAACTGGAGGGTGTGCTTGTCTCTGCCAACTCCCCTCTCCTGCTTTTCTTTACAGACTGAATTTCCCCCTTTTCTCACAGAGTCTTTGGTGTCCTCTCTTTCTTCCACTTGGCTTTGGTTTTCCATGTAACTTAATTCAGCCCCTCTTATACATGGCCTCTCAGTCCAGGTACCCATCATAGTCTAAGTGCCATGGATGTCTGTGTCCCAGACATTTAGGAGTGAGAAGTCTATTGGATCAGTTTCATCAGGTGGTCACTCCTCGTCCAGTCAGCTGAGATCTGCATACACGGTTGAGGTCCTGGGACCATCTTCTTTCCAGGGGCTAAGGATGAAGCCAGGACACAGTGATTAGAATGTTCAGGACAGTGCCTTTTGCCCATTTTTTGATTTGTTATATTTTTCTTTCTCTGGAAAATACTCAAAAGTCCTTTACTTTTTGAGACAAAAGACAAAACTATCATGGGTATTTTTCTTTCCAGTTATCCTTTTAATTTGCTAGTGATAAGTCTCTATGAGGAAATTATATGTTCAACTATATTTTCTTCTAGTCCTTTACGGTTTCATTTTTTATGTTCCTTTTACATTTTAGAGATTTGCAAGAGAAATAATATCTATAGAATATTCTTTCTGGGAGCATAGTGCTTAGTCCTAATGAATTTCTTTCAGCAAAATTTTGAAGCTTTCCTCATTTTCATTCTATACTTCACTTTATTCCCAGCTGCTTCATACATTTTATTCTTAGTGAAATTGTTTTCAGTTGTGTTTTCTAACTGATCCTTCATGGTTTATTCAAGCTATTGTTTTTACATTTTTATAACTGACTATCTTACTACTTCTAACTTTTTTGCGTCTTTTTTTTTAATTAAATCATCACTGTGTACATTAATGCAGTCATGGGGTACAGTGTGCTGGTTCTATATACAATCTGAAATATTTACATCTAACTGGTTAACATAGCCTTCATGGCATTTTCTTAGTTATTGTGTTAAGACATTTATATTCTGCATTTAGAAAAATTCACATGTATCCTTGTAAGATGCACCATAGGTGTGGCCACATCAATCACCCTCCCTTCACTCATCCCCTCCCCCCATATTCTTGGGTTATAACTTTCATATGAAAGCTATAAATTAGTTTCATAGTAGGGCTGAGTACATTGGATACTTTTTCTTCCTTTCTTGAGATACTTTGCTAAGAAGAATGTGTTCAAGCTCCATCCATGTAAACAAGAAGGAGGTAAAAGTCTCCATCTTTCTTTAAGGCTGGATAATATTCCATGGTGTACATATACCACAATTTATTGATCCATTCGTGGGTTGATGGGCACTTGGTCTTCTTCCATGACTTAGCAATTATGAATTGGGCTGCAATAAACATTCTGGTACAAATATCTTTGTTGTAGTGTGATTTTTTATATCTAGGTCTTCTAGATATATACATAGTAGAGGAATTGTAGGATCAAATGGCAGGTCTATTTTTAGTTTTCTAAGTGTTCTCCAGACATCTTTCCAAAAGGAACGCATTAGTTTACATTCCCACCAGCAGTGTAGAAGTGTTCCCTTTTCTCCACATCCACACCAGCATTTTTGGTTTTGGGATTTTGTGATATGGGCTAACTCTTACTGGAGTTAGATGATATCTCACAGTAGTTTTGATTTGCATTTCTCTGATGATTAAGGATGATGAGCATTTTTTCATATATCTGTAGGCCATGCACCTGTCTTCTTCAGAGAAATTTCTCTTCAAGTCTCTTGCCCACCCTGAGATGGGATCACTTGTTCTTTTCTTGCTAATACTAACCTTTTTACTTCTTTTGGGCTTTACATGTAACCAGTTATAATATCTGCAATTAATTATCATTTTATTTCTACCCTCCTCTATTGCTTCCTCTTATTTCC
>CAUYTI010062081.1:0-10282 GCA_963575145.1 Galago senegalensis
TCCTGCCTCCACCTCCCAAGTAGCTGGGACTACAGGCACCCACAACGCCTGGCCATTTTTTGGTTGCAGCTGTCATTGTTGTTTGGCGGGTCCGGGCTGGGGATTCGAACCCGCCACCTTAGGTGTATGTGGCTGGCGCCTTAGCCACTTGAGCCACAGGCGCCGAGCCAGTGTTAAAGATCTCTGAGTGTGCATAAAGCCTCTAGGGCTCTAATCTATGATGCTTCCATAGGAAGAATTAGCTACTGAAAGCATACTTTCATCTTTACACTTTGTCCAATGCACCCGTTCCCTGATGCAAGAAAAACTGTGCACTTGACAAAGAGGTGACTCAGGAGGAACAGGGACACCCTGGAAAGGCATGCCAGCAATAGATTGACTGGATAACAAATTCATGCTGATCTGAGGAGATATACCACTATAATCGTGATCAATGCTGATCCATGCCTGAAATTTAAGTCAGAAAATGGGGCTGGCTACTGAAGCAAATAGGAGGTCCACTGACACCAGTACTATAATCAGTAATTATTGTTCCTTCCTCCTCCAGTTTTAAAGGACAGCAAGTGTCATAGGGTCCAGGGAGCCAGCAAGATTCATTCACATAAATTGGAATATTTGATTCAAACTAGCTGACTCCCCTCAGTAGAGGTGGATTGGGTATATATGTCCAATATTCATATGGTTGAGCACTTGCCTGAGTAGTGAGAAGTGAGATCACAGCCAAGAACGAGGAGGGTGTGGTTAAGGGTTATTTAGCTTGGGCCACCAGATCTTCTGCATCATTACAAAACTTCTTCACCTGGCATCTCCAGCCAAATGTAGTTTGTTTCTGGGGGTATTATTATACTGCTCTCCTCCCTTTTGTTTGAGCAGCATATTTTTTCTTTTTTTGAGACAGGAGCCTCATGCTGTCCCCCTGGGTAGAGTGCCATGGCATCTCAACTCACAGCAACCTCCAACTCCTGGGCTTAAGTGAGTCTTCTGCCTCTGCCTCCCAAGTAGCTGGGACCACAGGTGCCCGCCACAACGCCCAGCTATTTTTTGGTTGTAGCTGTCATTGTTGTTTGGCGGGCCTGGGCTGGATTTGAACCTGCCACCTTGGGTGTACATGGCTGGCGCCTTAACCACTTGAGCCACAGGTGCCAAGCCAGAGCAGCATATTTTTAAATGTGTGATTATATCTTTCAATAATTGCTTGATCTGTGCTATTGCCAGGCAATCCAGTGATGTGTTTGATGTTATGTAGCAGGAAAAAAGCCTGAAATTTATTAGAAATGTATGCTGAACCATTGTCTATTTTGATTGATTGTGGCTTTCCCATAATTTCAAAAGCTTCAAGCAAGTGAGAAATGACTGCATCAGCTCATTCAGAAGTAAATGCTGATGCCCATGAGAAATGAGAATATGTGTCCATAGAGTAATGAACATATTTTAGACAGCCGAATTCTGGAACTTGAGTAACATCCATTTGCCAAAGTCGATTAGCTTATAAGCCTCTTGGATTGACACCAGATGGTAAAGGTGGCATTATTAAAGTTTGACAGGTAGGGCAGGAGTGAACAATAGCTCTTGCTGCATGCCATGTAATATTATGTCTCATTTTTAGAGATTGAGCATTATTGTGATGTAAAGAATGCTCCAAATTGGTAGTTTGTACTGATCCAATAGCAGCATTACCTTCAGCAAGAGGTCCAGGTAAATTAGAATGAGCTTTTTATATGAGTAACATATAAGGGTTGCTCGAGAGAGCAAATGAGCTGTCGTAATGTTGAAAATAAAGTAATTAATTTTGACTAACTCCAAGGGAGTGTGACTGTTTCTATATTCTGCACTACATGCACCTAATATTATGAATCTGTTATCACATTTAGAGTGATATTAAAATCTGTTAAAAGTAAAATGATAGCAAATAATTCAGCCTTTTGTACAGATTGATATGGAGATTGTTGTGTTTTAGAATTATGAGATCCTAAGTAATCAGAAACACCCATTTTATTAGCATTAGTATAAAATGTAGGAACATCAACAATTGGTTTTTGTGAAACAACTTGAGGTAAAATCCAAGAAGTGTTCTTCAAAAATTGTAAACGTTTATCTGTGGGGTAGTGATTGTCAATTTCACTTAAGAAATCAGCAAGTGCTACTTGCCAATCTGTAGAAAAGGTAAATAAGTTATTTATCTGTTGATTAGTCAAAGGAACAATAATTTTATCAGGATTTCATCCTACGAATTGTTGCAACCTAAAGTGACCTTTCAAAATTACATATATTTTTTGAATAAATGTTTCCATCTTCTTAGTTGCTTTGTGTGGAAGAAAACACCATTCTACAAAAGCTTCCTCTGTGCTAAAAGTCTAGTAGGTGAATGTTCAGAAGGAAAAATATATAAAATGAAATATGAAAAATCAGTAATTCTATCAAGCTGAGCTTCTTGTATATGTTTTTCTAACCATTCTAATTCTTTCTCAGCTTCTTTTATAAGCTGTCTAGGGCTGTGTAAAGCAGAGTCACCTTCTAATAATGAGAATAAATGAGACAATGTATAAGTGCATATTCCTAGTGATGGTCTGACCCAATTTATATCTCCTAATAATTTTTGAAAATCATTAAGTGTTTTTAATGTGTCTCGTCTTATTTGGATTTTTTGAAGAATTATATGTTGGGCTGATAATTTATATCCTAAATAATTCCATGGTTCTTGCATCTGAACCTTCTCTGGGGCAATATGAAGACCAAAATTAGCAAGATATTGACAAGCTTTAGAACACATTTTTTTTGTAATTCATCACTTGAAGAATGAGAAAACAAGATATCATCTATATAATGCAAACAAATTCCTTTTGGGAACTCTTTGCATACTCAGTCCAAAGGTTGCTTAACAAATAACTGACAAAGAGCAGGGCTAGTTAACATGCCTTGAGGTAAAACCTTCCACTGACAATGCTGAGCAGGTTGAGCATTATTGAGGGATGGGACAGTAAATGCAAAGCCTTCAGCATCCTTAGGATTTAAAAGAATGTTAAAAAAGCAGTCCTTAAGATCTACTGTAATAATAGGATGCTCTTTTGGAATTAATGATGGGTTTGGAATTCCCAGTTGTAAAGAACCCATGGGCTGAACAGCTGCATTGACTTTTCTTAAGTCAATTAACATGTGCCATTTGCTGGATTTTTTCTTAATTACAAAGACCGGGGAATTCCATGGGCTGGAGGAACTTTCAATATGATTTTGGTCTAATTGTTCTTTAATTAAAATGTGAAGCGCTTCTAACTTTTCCAGAGGAAGGGGCCACTGTTCAATCCAGATGAGCTTGTCTGATTTCCAATGTAAAGGCAGGGCAAAGTGCTGCACAGTGGACCCTAAAGAAAATCCTCTGAAAGAGTAGGGAATCCTGAGCCAGTTTGATCACCAGCTTGTCTTGTTACCTCTGCTTTATGGGGAGAGATATTTATTGTAGAATTAAAACCCATGTTAAACATTATGTTTTCTGCTGCTGAAGAAATAGTGGGAATAGATAGCATAGCTCCCCAGTGTTGAAGCAAATCTCTTCCCCACAGAGTTAAGGCAAGGGGAGTGACATAAGGCTGAAACTGAGCTGGCTGTTTTTCACGTCCATAGGAGTTTAAAGTTTGAGCACTTTGTTCAATGTCTGTCATTGTTCCAAGTCCTACAAAAGTAGCTTTAACTTTTTTCTTGGGCCAAGTCTTTGGCCACATATAAGCATTAGTATAAAATGTAGGAGCATCAACAATTGGTTTTTGTGTAACAACTTGAGGTAAAATCCAAGAAGTGTTCTTCAAAAATTGTAAACGTTTATCTGTGGGGTAGTGATTGTCAATTTCACCTAAGAAATCAGGTGACGCAATGATAGAAACATTAGCTCCAATATCTACAAGTCCATTGAGGACAGTACCATCAGACAATGTTACGACACGCTGAGGTGGATTGTCATTTATGAAGGCGTGCCAAAAAACCTATTTTCCTGTACTACCAAATCCACCTTCTCTTTTAGGAGCTGCTTTACCTTTGTGGTATGGGAGAATTAACAACTGAGCAACATGCTGTCCAGCTTCTAAAGTAATGGTTTTAGTAGCAGAGGTTATTATTTGAATTTTACCCTCATAATCAGCATCAATTATTCCAACATGAATTTGTAGTCCTTGTAATGTTAAACTGCTATGCCCTAATAACAAACCTACTATATTTAATGGAATAGGGCCATAAAAACACCAGTATGCAATTTTATAGGTGAAGTATCTGCTGTAATAGTGATTGCTTCATAGATTTGCAGATCTAAGGCTGCACTATTGTGTGTGGTGTGAAATAAATTCTGCACTGAGATCCTTAATTTTTTTGAATCTGAGCATGGGCTTGGCTGTTGCTCACTGGAAACTGTTGATACAGTTTCCAGTGAGCAACTGTTGATACAATACAAGAGAGCCCGTATTTGTTCCTGGGCCCCAGGATGGCCCATAGGAGAGTTTCCCTGATTCTGTAATGGAGGAAGGATATTTTGTCTTTATGTTTAATTGATTTACATTCATTAGTCCAATGTTTTCTCTTTCTACAACTATGGCATTAGCCTGAGGGGCTGGAAGATTTTGTAGGCATATCAGTTTTGTCTTTTCTACAATCTTTGCAAACATGATCCAATTTTCCACAATTGTAACATTTAGTAGAAGTAACCAGACCTTTCAAGGCTGTAGCCAATAAGTTAACCTGGAATGTCCCTGATGCAACATCTCTGCATGCTCTAATGTAATGATCTAAAGTAACATTTTCCTGCATTTTTACACTTGCTAACGCTTTTTTGCAATCAACATTAGCATTCTTATAAGCCAATGAAAGCAAGAACATGTTCTGAGTTTCAAGGCCATTAACAGATCGTTGTACAGCAGATTGCAGATAGGCCAAAAATTCAGTATATGGCTCATTAGGGTCTTGAAGGATTTTGGTGAAAAAATTGTCATATTTCACCTTTTTCATCTAACCTTAGCCATGTCATGGTACAAATTTCCCATATTTGCGCTAGCAAATCAGTGTAATTACACTGTGCTTGGAGATCTGAATGCCTTCCCATCCCAGTCAACTGATAAAAATTAAAGGAGGGTCAGTTTAAAGCTTGATTACTGTGAGCCTGTTTATGGGCTTCTTCTCTCCACCAGGATTTAAACTGCAAATACTGACCTGGTGACAGAGTAGTCTGTGCCAAGGTGTCCCAATCAATAGGAAACAATAATTTATCCCTACATTAAGTCTTTAATACTCCTTGCACATACAGAGCATTGGGTCCATAAGTATCAAATGCATCCTTTAAGAGTTTTAAAAATTCCATGTGAACCTGGAGATGAGATACTTCAACATCACCATCATCATTAGTTCACCTTAGAATAGGAAAAGTAAAAGTTGTAGGTGTGATCATAGATGGTGGATTTAACACAGACTGATGGTGTGTAACTTCCTCATGCAAGATACATTTCAGACCCAATAGAAAATTTGACCACTGTCCTCACACGAGTATCAGGGGGAGTTAAATGATACTGCTGTAAGGTGGGAGGAAGCAGCGGAGCAGAAGAAATGGGCGCATTAGGCACAGCAGCAGCGGTTGGTTGTGTGGACAAAGCTGGAAATGCACCAACCTTTCTCTGTGTTAAAGGTGCCAACTGCTGAGAATTCATAAGTTGACAGCAAAGTTCTAAAAGATGTTGAATCTCAGATAATTTATGATCTGAGCCATGGGCTTCAGAGTCACTTTCAGTTTCACAGGAATCACTAGTACTACTGGGAAGAGGGATCATATGTAGATGCCTCTGTGGCAGCAGGAGCTGGAGCTGAGTCTGGAAAGGGGGGAGGCTTAGGTTTTCGCTCTGTGTCTGAACTCAACTGCAACGGCTATAGAGCCACAGTGACTAGATTATAAGCCGTCCAAACCTCAGGGTTGATACAGTCCCCTCCTTGGTGAGCCCTGCTTAGTGTCCTTCCCACATCCTTCCAAACCTTGAAGTTCAATTGATTTTTTCTATCTGGAGTAAAGCAATAACAGTGCTTAGCAACCACCTGAACTAGATGCTATAAAGTCTTAGTTTTCACGGAGGAACCTGTGCTCTGTAATAAACTTTGAGAGTGAGATGTATTGTTCTTCTATTGAAGGGATATTTCCCATGACCCTTCTCTTATTCACGGGAGTCTTGCATACTCGCTGTGCAGAGCAATTCCATCCGGTTCTAATTGTGCTTAGTTGTACCTTAAGCAGCTTTCTCAAAGGCAAAGGACCATCCTGCTGACTGCACCAAACTGTTGCATGAATTGATCGGGCCAGGGATGCAGAGGTAAGACCAGCAGTCAGAATGTCTTGGAAGAGAAGGCGGCTACAGCTCTCTCAGGCATGCAGAGACCCTAGTTTATTTCTTACTCACTTACATACCCTAACAATGACGCATTCTACATGTACACACATAATCTTAAATTTACAATACAATAAAGTTATAAGAAAGTTATGAGCCTTATCTCTTTTTGCTTCAAAGAACAAAGTATTCATCTGTAAAGAACAGATGTAATCTTTAACTTAGCAGCACAATAACCTTATCTTGATTTACTGGTCTTTTCCAGGAAATTCCTGACCACAGCATGCTCTGTTTTCAGTGCCTGCCTCTCACTAGATTAGTTTTCTAATCTCTCTGTAGGGTCTTCAAAGGAATATCCCTTCCTGCAGACCTTGAGACAGTTTCAATCAAGAACAAAGTTATGGCAGCCTTTAATGTGGCTCAGCTACACATGGGTCCCCACAATGGTAGCCCTCACCTGAAGCATGCATGCCTCAATGTTGTTCTAAAGTTTTCAGAACCGCCACTCGGCCCTCAAAAGGATGGCTCCAAGGAGGCATCTTAACCCTATCTTAACTAAAGAAGAGACACAAGCTAGGTGACAAGAACCTTGTGTCAACCAGACAAGTCCCTGGCAGGGTCCCCTGGCCTTGTCAAACCAATATATATGTCTCTGGGGCAATCTCCTGGCCTCTGGATAAACTTCCCCAGGCTGAAGAGGAATGTCTTTTCCCCAGAGCAAAACTCAATACCCTAGTCCCACTTGAAAACGTTAACTCATATCTCTCAAGTCTTGGGGCTACTGCCACCCAGGTGGACTGCCAGACTTAAGGATGGCAGACTTTCAGGAAAAATGTTTCTGGACACCTCTAGTAGTCCAGACACCAGGGGCATGTCCTAAAACCCTTAAAGCAAGATCCAAGTGGTCAGAACATATGAGCTCCTCTGACAATCCCATGTAGAGTGTCATAATCATGAGGGCCAGGGCCTGGGAGACAGGGGCCTAAAGAGCTTGGGTGCTCTTGCTCAGGCAGTGACCTAGCAGGAGTTTCACTCAGCACCATTGGGTCTATTTGGGTACCCCACAGCCTTAGGCCTCTGCCTACTTTACCTGTCCACCTTTAGAGCTCCCTGAAGAAAGGAAAGAGAAAGCAGAAACAGAATTGGTTTAGGATAGTCCCAACATTTCCTCAGTAAACTGAGGGGGAATCAGAGACCCATTCCCAGGCAGCCTCACACCTGAGTGTTAAGCCTGGCAGCCATGCTTGCCTCATGTAACTGGCTGACAGGTTCCTAGTGTTAAGTGTCCTTTAATATAAGGGAAATATAGGAAAGAGCCAAGCAAATGTCTATTTGGCTTATTGTAGCAGTAGATCCTGATGAGCCTCCCAAAATGATAGCAGAATTTTCCCATTGGGTCCTTGGTCTCAGGAATAGAAGAATGAATTCACAGACCACAAGTAAGCAAAAGCAAGAGAATTTATTGAGAAGCAGGAGGAAAGCCTCTGTTGTAGCAAAGGGGTCCCACACAGGTTGCCACTCTTGGATTTTGTTTAGGAGTTTTTAAGCCTTAAGTGTTCTCCTGGTTATTAGTTGGCTCTTTCAAATTAAAATGGCCCATGGTTATTGGCTCCCTGTTCAGATGGTGGGTTTCCATCACAGAGTCCCCTTGGAGGTCTTTTTTCCTGGTACATCTCACCCAGTGATAGTTATTGATTAATGCAGGTGTCCTCAAACTATGGCCCACCTAGGACATTTATCTGGCCCACTGGGTGTTTTTGCCACTGCTGCCTGTCCTGCTTAGCAGCCGACTCATCCTGGGGCCCGCAGTCCGGCCCTCCAACAGTCTGAGGACAGTGAACTGGCCCCCTGTTCAAAAAGTTTGAGGACCCCTGGATGGCTGCCCAGGTTATGTAGGCACTCTGTGATAGTTGTAAAATTTCCTGCTGGGGATTTTCCAGACCTGTAGGCTGTGCCCAACTCCCCTCTCCTGACCCTCCTTCTCTAGGACCTATTTCTTTCTCTCTCCCTAAAAGCCTTCGGACTGTTATCAATTTGATGACCTGTGCTTTATATTACGATTCACTGTTATTATAATTCAAAATCACTTTTTATAACATACAACACTGTTCTTTATCCAGTAATTAAGTAGTAATGCTAATTAAGGACTGAAAAACATTCCTGAAAATCCTCAACTTGGGAACTAAAATTTGATATTATAACAAGATAGTCAAATCACCACTGCCATGTACAATTAAGGTACTCTCTTAAATATTCAAATTAGTAGATCGGATTCTGGGAAGATGGCCGACTGGTACCAACCCTGGTCAGAGGCTCCTGAGCAAAGGAAGAAAAACTGGTTGGAATCAGAATCTATGAAGCCAAAGACAGGGAGCTGAGCCCAGAAAGAAGTTCGGCAAGCTATAAATCCATGGAAGATCACTTAAGAACATAAAATACAGGTACAAATCGGGCCCCAGAACTGTTTACTAGAGCCGCCCCTCTCCTGTGGGTGGCGGGCGGCTGCAGAGAAGCCCCCTGAACAAGGCAGCCACAGAAGTACTTGCGAGCTTAGCGCACCCCTGCCAGTGGCGGCTGAAGAGTCCCCCACTCTGGGAGGGCCGAGATCTGCTTGTTAGAGCCGTGCACTCCACGGGCAATGGGGAGGCACCCTGCCCCAGAGCTCTGGGCAGGTCCAGAACTGACTGCTAGAGCCGCAAGCTTCCAGCGGGCGGTGGGTCACCGGAGTGGAGTTCCCCTGCTCCAGGCAGCCATAGAGGTACTTGCTAGAGCTCAGCACACCCCCGCTGGTGGTGGCAGACGAGTCCCCCACTCCGGGAGGGCCTAGAACTGCCTGCTAGAGTCGCGCAGCCCACGGGCAACAGAGACGCACCCTGCCCCAGTGCTCTGGGCAGGTCCAGAACTGATTGCTAGAGCTGCAAGCTTCTGGCGGGCGGCAGGTCGCCAGAGCGGAGTTCCCCTGCTCCGGGCAGCCACAGAAGTACTTGCTAGAGCTTAGCGTAACCCCGCCGGTGACGGCGGACGAGTCCCCCACTCCGGGAGGGCCGAGAACTGCTTACCAGAACCCCGCCCTCCATTGGCGGCAGAGAGGCACCCTTCACCAGGGCTCTGGGCAGGTCCAGAACTGATTGCTAGAGCCGCAAGATTCCGGCGGGTGGCGGGTCGCCGGAGCGGAGTTTCCCTGCTCCAGGCAGCCACAGAAGTACTTGCTAGAGCTCAGCGCAACCCGCCGCTGGCGGCGGACGAGTCCCCCACTCCGGGAGGGCCTAGAACTGCCTGCTAGAGTCGCGCAGCCCACGGGCAACAGAGAAGCACCCTGCCCCAGTGCTCTGGGCAGGTCCAGAACTGATTGCTAGAGCCGCAAACTTCCCGCGGGCGGCGGGTCGCTGGAGCGGAGTTCCCCTGCTCCAGGCAGCCATAGAGGTATTTGCTAGAGCTTAGCGCACCCCCGCCGGTGGTGGCGGACGAGTCCCCCACTCCGGGAGGGCCTAGAACTGCCTGCTAGAGTTGCGCAGCCCACTGGCAACAGAAAAGCAACCTGCCCCAGGGCTCTGAGTGGGCCCAGAACTGGTTGCTGGAGCCATGGGCTTCTGGTGGGCAGCGGGTTGCTGGAGCGGAGTTCCCCTGCTCGGTAGGCTCAACAAGGTCTAAGCCAGCCACGCACACTTCTATGCAGCTGTTGCTGTGCCACTGCACTCCGGCTCTTGCAGCACCTGAGAACTGTGAGAAGACAACAGACACACTCTGCTTGTCTCTCTGGACAACCAGAAGAAGCCATCAACTGAACGGTTCTGATAAGGCCTCCGAACAACCTAAACTCACCATGGGGCGGAACCAGGGAAAAAACTCTGGCAACTCAAACAACCAGAATAGATCAACTCCTCCAAGGGAAAATAGAGAAGACACAATGGAAGACCCCATCCACAAGCAAATGGCTG
>CAUYTI010062084.1:0-10881 GCA_963575145.1 Galago senegalensis
GGTCCCAGCTACTTGGGAGGCGGAGGCAAGAGACTCACTTGAGCCCAGGAGTTGGAGGTTGCTGTGAGCTGTAATGCCACGGCACTCTACCCAGGGGGACAGCTTGAGGCTCTGTCTCAAAAAAAAAAAAAAAAAAAAGAAGTCTACCTAGTTTGAACTAATCAATCCATGTTCTAGTATCTAAATCTCTTTTTTGAATATATTAGTCATCTATTAATAATGGAGCAAGCTGAATCAGATTTCCCTAAGTCTAACTTAAACAAAGCAGAATGTAAATGAGTTATGTACTCAGATTTGATGCCATGTTGATTAAATAACCAACTATAAACCTTCAGGAAAACAATTAAAAATAAGGATGAACATACATTTCCCAAAAAAGATTCATGGTGTCCTTGACAATAGAAAGATTAAGAGCACACATCAAATCCCAAGATTCACCTATCTTCAATAATTCAGTTCAGTAAACCTTTATCAATCACCTACCATGTACAGGTGACTGGGCTTGTCATTTAAGAGGACATCAAGATGAATAAGGCATGGTACCTGCACCAGAAGAACTCGCTCATTTCTCATCCATTAAGGTATTGGCACCTTTTTAGTACCTAGTTTTATTTTCCATTCCAGCCAGAGTGCATTGGACAGAATCAAACCATGTTCTGCTTTGGGGGGCATGAATTGAACCCTGTAGCCAAAATCCCAATGCTAAAATAAAGGAAGAGGGAATACATTAAGAATTTTTCCTAGGAAATTAATTTGTATTGATTAGAATGTCTTTTCCCAAGATACTGTTTCCCGCCCCCTACAAGCTCTTAGATGACTTCTCAAATATTTGTTCTCATTGTAATTTTGCTTCTGGTTTGTTCTCAGATCCATTTTATTACATAAAAGGAAGAGAATCTAGCTGCCATCTCCACAGGAAAACACAATACCAGTGAGATTAGGGGGTGTTAAAAGAATGAACTCTATCAAGTCTCCTGTGACTTGCAGAGTTCCCCGTCAGCTGAAATTTTTAACACAGATAAAACACTGAATATGTAATGCCCAGAGACAACCAATTTGAATAAGCCCCAAGGAGAACCAGTGTTTGAATTTTAATCAGTAACGTGAAATAGAAACAGGGCGTGAGGTAGACACATTAGGAGGGCTGGTGCCAGAATGAGCAGCAATCTTTTCTCTAATGCCCTGAAGTCTCCTGCCCAGCCTGGCTGACTAGTTAGCCAAATGCATCAGCATTTGAGAAACTGTTCTAGCCTGAGTCAATATTTGCTCAGATATAAAGGATACCAAATATGCAAACCCCAAATAGGCCACTTTGGAATAAGGATCATTTTGAGCTAAAAGCAACTAAAAACCATCAGATGGGCTTGGTGCCCGTAGCTCAATGAGTAGGGCACTGGCCATATACACCAAGGCTGGTGAGTTCGAGCCCGGCCTGAGCCTGCTAAACAACAATGACAACTGCAACCAACAACAACAATAACAATAACAAAAATAGCTGGGCATTGTGGTAGGTGCCTATAGTCCCAGCTACTTGGGAGACTGAGGCAAGAGAATAGCTCAAGCCCTAGAGTTTGAGGTTGCTCTGAGCTGCGATGCCAAGGTATTCTACTGAGGGTGACATAATGAAACTCTGTCTCAAAAATGAAAAAAAAGAAAAGAAAACCATCAGATGCAGGAAAAGCTCTTTATTTCCCACTAATTACCAAAAACTAAAGTAAAAATTTTCCCTTTTGTAAAGGAAAGTAATAAGGAAATTTCCATTTGTAAAAGTGCTTCCATGTCAGGAAGAGGCCTACACCAGGAGATAGCTCTTACCACCTTAGATCAACCCTATTCACCACACATGTCTTCTCCTCCCCTTCTCATAACTTGCCTTCCCCAATCTCTTTCTCTTTGTTTACTCTAAGAAGGTATAGGAGCCTCAATCATCTGGCCACTTCCTTGAGCCACCAACTTTTCCTCTGTGAGCTCTCATGCCCATGTATGTAATTAGAACTGTCTTTACTCTTGTTAACCTGTGTTTTGTTAGTTTTTGATTCCTGAGCTCCAGTTACTGAACCTAGGATGATAAAGGAAAATAGAGTTTTCCTTCTCTTCAAAAGCTTCAGGAATCTTAGCAAAGTTGTCAATTTTCTTTTCTTTTCTTTCTTTTTTTCTTACTCTGTCTCCCAGGCTAGAGAGTGCCACAGGGTCAGCCTAGCTCACAGCAACCTCAGAGTCCTAGGCTCAAATGATCCTTCTGCCTTAGCCTCCTGAGTAGCTGGGACTACAGGTGCCTACCACAATGCCCAGATAATTTTTCTATTTTTAGTAGAGACAGGATCTGGCTCTTGCTCTGGTCTCAAACTCCTGAGCTCAATGATGCTCCTGCCTCAGCATCCCAGAATGCTAATATTATAGGTGTGAGCCACTGTCCCTGCCCAATTTTATTTTCTCTCCATGTACGCTATGATACTTTCTTTTCCTTTTTGAGAGAGTCTCACTCTGTCACCCTGGGTAGAATGTCTATGGTGTCACAGCTCACAACAACCTCAAACTTTTGAGCTTAAGATACACCTCAGCCTCCCAAGTAACTGGGAGTACAGGTCCCCACCACAAGTCCAGCGAGTTTTTCTATTTTTGGTAGAGACAGGGTTTTGCTGTTGCTCAGCCTGGTCTCAAACTCCTGAGCTCAGGCAATCCACCTGCTTTAGCTTCTTAGAGTGCTAGTGTGAGCCACCTCACCTGGTCTCTATGACACTTCTGAATGGAATTTGATCTAGATTACAGGGAAGTACAATCATTCTAACATAAACCAAGAGTTCTCCTTCACATGGGGAAGATTAATGACAAATTTCTGAGCCATCTGACTTATTGGAGCACCTCGTGGTTTACATAGCTGACAATGCCTGTACCATCCTTTCCACTCATGTTTGACTTCATATGTCATGCCTCTAGTGTACTCCATGCCACCCATCTTTCCAACCCCAATTCACAGAAGCATTTAAGACTTTCAAACAGGATGTGAAAGGATCACCCTTTCAGACGGACCATTACTGGTGCAAAGATCAGCTTCTGCCAATAAGAATTTCCCATTTGCTCCTTAAGGACAAGGGTCATATTTTATTGATAACTGTGGGTATTTGCCCCAGGGCCCAATACTAGTACATGGCACTATGCCTTGTTCAAAATAACACAGTGGGAGTTTGTCAGGAAGGAAAATTTAATCTCTCCTCTCTTAGGGGGGCAGATTAAGAGAAGAAAATGTTTATTTATGTGTGCAACATGCATACATACAGCTGTGATCGGTGAAGAGTAACTCAAAGAGGTGATTAGAATTTCAGATTTACATACTTAACCTAGTAGAGAAAAAGCTTCTAGGTTTCTATGGGAGGAAAAAATCAGTTTTGTTAGGAAAGATAAGTGGGTTTTGAAGAGAACAACTAAGAGATAAGAAAGTTTGTGATAATATTTGTTCATGTAGCTCAGAATGATCTTTCGGTCTTCTTCATGGCCATGAGATTCTTTGGGAGAGGGAATTTATGGTAGGTTTGCCCTTGTTCTCTCTCCCAAAGATCTATCCTAACTAAAGAGGGAATCTGTGACAACCTCATTTCCCAGACATTCTGCTTTTAGTCAGGTAAGGGGTGCTCCGAGAAAGCTTCATTCTGCATCTGTTAAATCTCAAATGTCTTTGACTTAAAATAATTTTTATACCAACTCTCCATTCCCAGTGGGTCTCCATATGTTCAGTAAATGAAAACACAACTGAATGAAACTCTATGTGGAACTCAGTTCCTAGTTGAGATCACCTTAATAAAATGCTTCCTAAGCTAAGCATAGGAAGGTTTAATTTTTTTCAAGGAGACTCTGAATTTGAATTATTTGGGATAGAAGCTGAAAAGTGTGTCTCTTTACAGTCTAAGCTAGAAGAGCCAACAGCTCTGTCTCAATTCCGGGCTTGACCCTTTGGACCAAGGCAGTGTTGAAACTCAGAAAACAATACCCCAATGTATGGTGCTTTGGCACACTGAGCACTTTGAAAGAAGATCAGAAGGCCTGAGAAGCCCTTCAGAATCAAGGTCTCTGTGACTACCCTTGTTGCCTCCCCTAAGTGGGGAGAGGGTGCTGTTTCTAAGGAAAGTTATGTGACCAAGGCAAGTTCTTCCAAGGGAAACACAATTGCCTTTAAAAGGCCTGTCTGAAATCTCATTAACCAGAGAAGATTAGTCCTTAAAGAAGAAACTAAATGTTAGCACCATGCCTGCCCAGACAAACTTTTCATCTATTCTCCTGAAGGCTATTACCTTAGAGACTGTATCTACATAATAAGTCAACCTGTGTTCAGAGTGCAGCTCAGCCCCCACCTTCCCTCAATGGTCGCCACCTCCACTAGAGCTCAGAGTACAGTCAAAATGCTAGGGGAGTTGGGTCTAGGTCCAGTCGCTCATCACACAAAGATCCGATTATTGAGACAGTGAGGATTGTGATGGAAGAAAGAAATTTTTTAATACAACAAACATTTTGTCAGGAGAACTGGAGAAGCTGCCTCAAATCTGTCTCTCTGACTAAGAAGATCATGGGCTTTTAAAGGAGGGGCCATGTGCCATGACAGGTTGTGAGGGATGGTGAATCTTGGTGTCAAGAAGTCTGCCCAGGGACTTCTAAATCGCAGCTCCTTTGTCTTCATAACATCCACCATTTCTGGGAAACAACTAAAAGGGTCAAATAGTTAAGGGAGATGATTATATATTTTTTTTTTATTTTTTTAAGGGAGATGATTATAAAAATATATATATACAGGGTTATTGAAATTTGTTCATGGGCCCCATTGTAGGAGGAGCTTTGTCCCAGGCTATTGTCTGTTCTTTGGGCCCAGTTACCCCATCCCCAAATCCCTTATTCTTCCACTAAAATTACCTACACCTCCCCCATTTTCCTTTCCCCTATGAAGAGAACATTTAAGTTTTAAACCTTTGACCTTCTTTTGAGTTTTTACAATTTGTGTGACGCCCGTATGTTTGCACGTCAGTAAATTTGTAAGACTGTTCTCCTCTCTCTCTTGTCCAGTTTATTTCAGTAAACTCAATCACTGAATGTTTAGAGAGAAAGTTTAAACTTCCGAGGGGCAGGACACAATTCTAAGAGGGACTTTACCTAAGGAATCAATCAGTGTAACCTCATTCTTTATACCCTCAATGAATCCCAACCAATTAAAAAACAAAAAAGAAAACGGTAAGTTTAAACTTTCCTGTAGTGACAAGAGGTCCACCTACCCTCCAGCATTTCTTCTTCAAAGACGGAGGTTTTCTCTTTGTTTTTTTTTTTTATTTTCTTTTGCAAATTAACTTGATTAAGAAAATAAACTACATGAATAGAAATTATGAAGGCAGGATGGGTTTTGAGAGTGCTGATTTTGTGGCCTGTTGCTTTACCCAAGTTTACTTAGCAGCTTGCTGGCATGGTTTCAACCGACTTCAGTGTTCTGGAGGAGAAACACTAAAGCCCCTTCATTTTAGTCCTGGACCTTTCCCTCTTCTGCTTTCTCCTCTGGCCACCCTCTCCTCTCCACCTCTCCAAACTGACTGAACAGGGTGGTGAAAAAGCATAAGACTTGGAAATTGTTTCTGGACAAGCCCCTTGAAATTCTGAAGGCCCATCTCAGTTGGCACATCTCAGTTGCCCAATCTGAACCTTGTACCATGGGCAATTCTAGAACATGCCTCTTTGGCACAAGCGCTATTTTGAGCTAATTATTTTGAGAAACTGCAGACACAAAACAGCTCTGAAAACAGAGTAAAAGTTACCCTTTTCAAAGGGAAATTCACATCCATGAAGGAAATCCCCCTTTGTAAGGATGTCTACCCCTCTACTAGCAAGACCAGGATGGCTCTAAACCACTAGAAACTTGTATCAATGGAGAAGACACCAATCAATCTTCATAGGAAACCTTATTCTTATCTGTTTACCACGCTTTTCCTGGACACCCCCACAAGACTAGCCTTCCTCACATCCTTCTTTCTTTGTTGCAGTTAAGGATGATATTTAACCCTGAACTCAAAGCAACCTCTTTGAAATTTCCTCATTCCTCATTGAGTATCTCCTATGTGTACATGAGGCAGACATGTTAGTAAACCTTTATTTCTTTCTTTCTTATAGCTGTCTTTTCTTACAGGGTTCAAGCTAAGGTTCCCAACTAAGAACTATGAAGGCAAATGGGAAACTTATTTTTTCCTTCCTGACATTCCTGTCCTCTTCTTTACTCCAACCTCCTCATACAGCACCCCAAGAAAAATAGGTCATCATGGAAATATAAAAAGGGTAACAGACATCTTCCCTTTTCTGCCCCTCTCCAGGTTTCATAAATGTGGTGGGAACCAAGAGAAATTTTTAAAAATTACAAATGTTATGAACTTGGAGAAGTCAATCCCTGTGGGGCTTGGCTCAGCAGTGGTACTTGAAGCCAGAGCTCCAAGACACCAAAAGAGAAGGCAGGAAGAGAGACCAGGGACTGGGCTGCACAACTGCAGTGGGCTCCACTGGGAATTAAACCAGGGGGACAAATTTATGCTTCAGTGGAAATTCATCATTGTCTAGGCTCGAGCAGACTCTTCTCTGGGTTAGAGCTTTACAAATCTGAGTGTATGGCACTAAGAACAGCAGTGAAAAATAGTTCTTGGCCACAGACATGCAAATTCTTTCCTATCTTGTGGAGACCCCACTGACTTAGCTCTTCTAAGGTAATAGAACTTACCTGTGCTTTTGCATAATCATCTCAACATTCCAGTACTCCATGTGTTGTGCTTTTTTTAACTATTCCGTTGACTTGGTTGTTACACCCCACTAGTTTGAGTTAAGTAAAATCTTTAGCACATCTTCATTTTTATACCTGTATGAGAATTGAGTTTTATCCAACAAGTACCCAAAACTTGTTAGAAAAGAAGCTTGAACTGAGAACTGACCACTCCCACCTGCTAACAATAGATGCTTCCCTCTTAGGCCTTCTCCCTTCTTCCTGTTCCCACCCTAGGACTTTTCAGCTAAACCCTGTTTCCCCGGTGGGGGTTGGGAGGGCCTGTTCAACTACACTTACTGTTGGGTGGGAGGCTTAATTCACACCTAAGTGTTTGGAAGGCAAGCTGTGCTTGCATCCTAAATTCACTAGAGCCTGAATCATTTGCAAGTAAATAAAATTTCACTCTCTTCTCCTTTTCTAACTCTTTAATTTCAGTAACTACAAGTAGCTACTCAGAAATTTTCATAACTAAAGGGCAGGCTTTCACTTTGAATGCTAAATACCACTCTTTAAAGATACAAATCAAACTCTTGGCCCTCCTCCTATAGTTAGTGTAAAAAGCCCTATCTCTACCTCTGCCCACATTCCCTCTCCTGGTACTACTGGAAGGCACAATATTCTTTGTCTATTCACCAAAATATATATGGTGCCAAAGTAGACCAAAGCTCAGCCAGGAATCTTATCCTATTGGAGCTACCTGGGGGTTCCTAGATCTGTTCATTTGCTGAAACAAAACAACTCACAGATGTTGAGTTTGCCCTTTCTACTTTGTTTGCCCTTATACTGGAAGAAATTTTATAGCCTTAGGTTTGCAAACTAGTATTGAAAGGGCTATTAATTTTCCCCTGCATATCCCATTGTCCAGGTACATATGAATGTTTGCATATGGCTTTTAGTCTTTGGAGTCTGACTTCTCACACACAAGGTTAACTGAACTAAAAATATTACCTTGCAGAATCTATGAGTTTTACATTGAATTTTGAGCTTCCACTATAGAAGCAAATAAATTGATGTTGAAAAATTAGTGAAGATATCCTCAAGAACTTCCATTCCCAGTTTGCAAGAGACATAAGGAAAGGGCCTCTATCTGGTATGTTCTGTCTCCCTTGCACCTCCTCCCTGGAGAGGAATATCATAAAACAGTCTTTGCTGAAGCCAGGCTACCATATAATGCTGCTACTGAGATCGCCATGCCCTTAATTACTGTTGCCTATTATTCAAAAACACTAATTGAGTCATGGTCCCATTGCAAATGTGACTTAACTTGCTATTTTACTGCTTGCTCAGGCACTGCAAATAAAAAATAATGGCAGTTGTAATTAACTCAGAATCAGCTATATAACCTGCCCCCCGGCCCGTGACGGGTAAAAGTTCAATTAAAAAGTAAAGTTATTAACAGAATAAGGTTTGGTCACACATCTGTCATACAGAGTGTGACAGAGCACAAAAATTACCCCATGCCACCAGAGAGGGAATCATTAAGACCTACAGTAAGTTTCTTTATTTAGGGACTTTCAAAGATAAAGAAATAGCTCCATATATAAAGCATTTAAAATTACTCTCTATATAAAGTTATATGATCAGTCACTTGCTTAAAAAGTCCAGGAGGAAGTGTTTATTGTAGAGCGATGAAAGACATAATAGAAGTGAACTAAAAAGCTAAAGGGAAAAAAACAGGAGATCGTGAAGCAATGTTAAGAGAAAGAAGGGAAGCTTACAAAACTGCAACCACCCAAAAGGTTACTTATTGGAAACCTTCAAAAAAGATAACTGACCTGAAATACTACTCCACACCCACTAGGATGGGTATCATCAAAAAGATGGACAATAACAAGTGTTGGTGAGGATATGGAGAAATTTGAACCCTTGAGCACCTTTAGTGGGAGTATAAAACGATCTATAGCAGCTTTGGAAAAATTCTTGAAAAATTAAACATAGAATAACCCAGCATTTATTTACACAGTCAGGTACATAACCAGAAAAATCGTAAATGTGTTATGTCTATACAAAAACTTGTATACCAATGTTCATAGCAGCATAGGATAGCCAAAAAAATAAAAAACAAAAACAAAAACCCAAAATGTCCATTTATTAATGAATGGATAAACAAAATGTAGTATATCTGTAAAATGGAATATTATTTAGCCATAAAAAGAAATGAAATTGGGATTCCATCTTCAACATTAATGAACCTTGAAGTCATACTAACTGAAATAATTTTTAAAAAACCCACACATTGTATGACTCCATTTAAATGAAAAGTCCAGAATATGCAAATCTATAGAACTAAACAGTAGATTAGCAGTGGCCAGGGGCTGGGAGATGGGGGAATGAGGAGTGACTCCTACTGAGTATGGGATTTCTTTTGGGGGCTGACAAAAATGTTCTGGAAGTAGAAGTAGTGATAATTGTACAATTCTGTGAATATTTCTAAAGCTACTGATTTTTTCACTTTATGAAAGTAAATTTTGCCTGTGCATGGTGGTTCATACCTATAATTTCAGCACATTGGGAGGCCAAGTCAGGAGGATCACTGAAGTCTGGGAGTTCAAGACTGGGCAACATAGCAAGACCCTGTCTTTACGAAAAAATTAAAAATAATTAAACTGGGCACGGTGGCACATGCCTATAGTTCCACCTACACAGGAGGCTCAGGGTGGAAGCTTACTTGAGCCCAGGTCTTATAAGTTGCAGTGAACTAGGATCTTACCATTGCACTCCAGCTTGGGCAACAAAAAGAGACCCTGTCTGTAAAATAAATAAATAAATATGCAAAACTAAAATGTGATACATCAATTTAAAAAGTCTTCTCCAAAGGTTTAATAACCAGAATCCACAGAGAACTCAAACATATTAGCAAGAAAAAAACAAGCAATCCCATCTCAGGGTGGGCAAGAGACTTGAATAGAAATTTCTCTAAAGAAGATAGACGCATGGCCTACAGATATATGAAAAAAAGCTCTCCATCCCTAATCATCAGAGAAATGCAATCAAAACCACTTTGAGGTATCACCTAACCCCAGTAAGATTAGCCCATATCACAAAATCTCAAAACCAGAGATGTTGGCATGGATGTGGAAGAAAGGGAACACTTCTACACTGCTGGTGGGAATGCAAATTAATTCATTCCTTTTGGAAAGACATCTGGAGAACACTGAGAGAACTAAAAATACACCTGCCATTTGATCCTGCAATTCCTTTATTAGGTATATATCCAGAAGACCAAATATCGAATTACAACAAAGATATTTGTATCAGAATGTTTATTGCAGCCCAATTCATAATTGCTAAGTCATGGAAAAAGCCCAAATGCCCATCGACCCACAAATAGATCAATAAATTGTGGTACATGTACACCATGGAATATTATGGAGCCCTAAAGAAAGATGAAGACTTTACCTCCTTCATGTTTATATGGATGGAATTGGAAAATGTTCTTAGCAAAGCATCTCAAGAATGGAAGAAAAAATATCCAATGCCCTATTTTGAAACTGATTCATAGCTTTCATAGGAATGTCATAATCAAATTATAGCTTTAGAATATGGGAAGGGTGTGGGAGAGGGGTGGTGAAGGGAGTGGATGGGGAGAGGAAGAGTGATTAGTGGGGTCACCTCTATGGTTTATCTTACAAGGGTACAAGTGAATCTTTCTAAAAGCAGAGTATGAATGTCTTAACTCAATAACTAAGAAAATGACATGAAGGTTATGTTAACCAGTTCTATGAGAGTATTTCAAAATGTATATGAAAACAGCACACTGTACCCCATGATTGCATTAATGTACACAGTTATGCTATAAGAAATAATAAAGGAAATTTGAATGGGAAAAAACAGAACTGGAATAAAAACAATATTCAAAGTCACAGTTCAAGAAACCTTACCCTAGAGAAAAAAAAGGAATGAGTATGTTGATAAAAATTCCATCATGTTTCAAGAAAAACAGTGGAAAAAATAACAAACACACGGAACCATCCAAAATGTATAACCAGTCAAATAAAGTTTTAATTGTTATACATTGATAGGGAGGAAAAAATTCAGTTTATACACAAAGTCTGGCTGGCCTTATACTTTTTAAATACCAAATGGTAAATAAAAAAAAAAAAAAA
>CAUYTI010062085.1:0-36435 GCA_963575145.1 Galago senegalensis
AAATGATAAATTCTATCAGGAAAGATTTCAGTTTTCTCCATTTAAAAAGACACTTAAGGGAATTAACATCACAATCATTTTCCTCTAGCGGGGGGCTTCCTCATTTAAAGAGCCCATACCTAGAATTCTGAACTCTGACAATTACCATCTTTTACCTAGACAGAAAAGGGCTAGATAACAGGAATAACTGCCCTTACTACACTAAAAATTGTTTGTATATAAAAAAGGGGGAAATGTAGCAGCCCATATAGCCTATGGCTAGGAGGAGTGAGAGTTATAGGAAACACCTGTATTGGAACACCTTGGTGAACAGGGCATGGCGAGAGATTTAGTTCTAACTAGCATGAGAGCTCGCGAGATGAGAGCACTGGTGAATTGGCAGTCTCTACACCTGTGGTGGTGAGAGGCACGAGCTCAGCCTTATATTAGGCTGGAGGAGCAGGCAGTCAGGAGCATGCGCATTCTGTCACGGACACTTACTCTGTCTCCTCTCCTGCCTGCAGAATGCCAGCATGGCGTCTCTGCTGAAGATTACCAAGCTCTGCTAAAGACCAAGAGCTATCTGTTCTAAGAAGACCTTCTAAGATACTGTCTCTCTCTTTCCAGCTAAAGTAGAAGCCCTCAAGCACCTAAGAGAAACTGTTCCTGAGCAAGGTCGCTTATTGGTCCACATCCAGAACCTACCTAAGCTGGGCCCAAGACCCGGCCTGTCCTGGGCCCTGACATAACAGTGTCCAACTTTTGGGCTCAAGTGCTCCTCCTGCCTCAGTCTCCCAGGTAGCTGGAACTACAGGCTCCTGCCACAATGCCCAGCTAGTTTTTAGAGACAGTGTCTCACTGCCAATGTACTCAATTTTAATATGAAACCAGTAGACAAATACATGCCCACACAAAAGAAAAACACAATGAAACTTAAGTGGTGGGGAAAGGGAGCCCGGGAAGAAGGGGAGAGAATCGGGGTGCTCTCAACTAACAGGCACAATGTAAGAGTGTATGGCACACACTACAGCACTCTACCAAGGGCGACAAAGGGAGACTCTGTCTCAAAAAAAAAGTAAGAAAATAAAAAAGATGGAGACTTGACATCTTTTTTATTAACCTGGATTGAGTTGGAACACATCCTTCTTAGCAAAGTATCGCAAGAATAGAGAAGCAAGAATCCAGGATACTCAATTCTAATATGAAGGTAGTGGATGATCTAATCCATTCTCTCCTAAGAGAAAACTCAAATCAATTCAAGGCAGGGGTCAGGGGAGGAGGGAGTGGGGAGAGGGGAGGAGGAAGGGGGATGAAGATTACGGTGTTTGGCACATCTCTTGGGGGCAGGGCACAATTATACAAGGAACTTTACCTAACAAATGCAATCAGTGTGACCTAATTCTTTGTACCTTTAATGAAGCCCAAAGAATAAAAAAAAATTATGTGATTAATACCACTGTTTTTTTTTTTCCATAAACATTACAATCTAATACTTATCACAGTTTTGTGTAATATTTCTCAGTGGTCTTGAAATAACATGCAGCCTCCCATTCATACCACATCACAGATACCTTATATTTTATTGGAAACCTTTCATGTCTTTTAGATACACTTGTTTGATTAAAAGAATACACCCCTTAATCCTTAAAAAAAAATTCTTTTTTTTCCTGAGCGAGAATCTCACTCTGTCAACCTGGACAGAGTGCTTTGGCGTCATAGCTCACAGCAACCTCAAACTCTTGGGCTCAAGTGATAATCTTGCCTCAGCCTTCCCAGTAGCAGGGATAAGTGACCACCATGATGCCCAGGTAATTTTTCTATTTTTCGTAAAGACAGGGTCTGGCTCTTGCTCTCAGGTTGGTCTCAAACTCCTGAGCTCAGGAGATCCACGTGCCTCGACCTCCCAGAATGTAGGATTACAGTCATGAACTACCACGTTCAACTCTTAAAATTTCTTAATTTAAGAACTTATTTCTTTTGCTCATAACTTTTTCCTCTTACCATAATATATAAATTATGCACTTTATTAAAGAAAGTTTGGAAAATTCAGCACAAAGACATAAAGCAGCAAACACCCACAATATCATCTCAGCTGATCACCCTTGTTCAGTATTTATTTTCTGTCTCATAACATACATACTGCCTCTTCCCTCATTATTGCATAATAAACATTGTTCCTTTACTTCAAACACCCATCAACAATATCATCTTTTGAGACGCTCACAATGGTCTGTTATATGGATTTCTATAAATTAGTTATTTCAACCTTATTGGATATTTTGGTGATCTTTAGTTTTTGCTATCCTACACAATGCTATGGTGCTGGTTCCTATGCATACATTTCTGAAAGTAGGATGTGCTGTTGTTTTTTTAATTTTAGTTTTTTTAAAGAGATGGGATCTCTCTGTGTTGCCCATGCTGGCATGCAGTGGCACAATCACAGATCACTGTAGCCTCAAACTACTGGGTTTAAGTGATCCTCCTGCCTCAGCCTCCCAAAGTGTTGGGATTACAAGCATGAGGCATCATGCCTGACCTACATTTTTCTGAACAGCTCTGATTATTTCTTAATTTAAATTGTATTTTATTGCACTAATACAATAAAAGGGCAGATTTTGGGGGGGTTATTTGAGACAGAGTCTCACTTTGTCACCCTTGATAGAGTACTCTGGCATCATAGTTCACAACATCCTCAGACTCCTGGGCTTAAGTGATTCTCTTGCCTCAGCCTCTGCAACGCCCAGCTATTTTTAGAGATGCAGTTTCACTCTTGCTCAGGCTGGTCTGGAACCCATGAGCTCAGGCAATTCACCTGCCTTGGCCTCCCAGAGTGCTGGAATTACAGACATGAGCCACTATGCCTGGCCTACACACTTTTTTTTTTGAGACAGTTTCACTTTGTTGCCCTTGGTAGACTGCCGTAGTATCATAACTCAAGCAACCTCAAACTCTTGGGATTAAGTGATTTTCTTGGTTCAGCCTCCCAAGTAGCTGGGACTACAGACATCCGCCACAACACCGGGTTATTTTTAGAGATGAGGTCTCACTCTGGCTCAGGCTGGTCTCCATCCCCTGAGCTCAGGCAATCCACCCACCTCGGCCTCCCAAAGTGCTGGGATTAGAGGCGTGGGCCACCATGCCCAGCCCAAAATGCAGATGTTTTTAATTCAAAACATTAATTTCAACTTTAAAGAAAAATCTGAAGACTATGCCTGAAAGAGTCTGCACTATAAGCCAAATTACAAGTGATCATGGTCATGAGCATTCCACACTGGCCAAAACTTTCATGCTGCGCACAAAATTGTTGAAACCATTAAGATACACCAGAGGAGACATTTATAATTTTTTAACAACCTGCAAGGCCAGGCACTGGCCGTGATAACAGATGCCAGCTTCAATGAAACGTTAACAGCAGAACGAGTGCGCCAGTGGCCCTGACCACACCTGTAATGAATTTTGTAAATATTTCCTTTACATAATCAAGGTAGTTAATCAGTCACTGCTTGTTCTTACTTGGCTCGCATTTGTTTTGTTCATGAACACTCAGAATCTTGACGAAATCTAGTTCACAGGCCCCGGAGGTACCCAGACCCATATTAATCCACACTGCGTGTGGCAGCATCCTGCATGGCAGGCAGTTAGGAATTGAGGCAGAGTTTATCAGAATCTCCATATTAAAACCTCCCTTGGCGTTCCCTACAGTGCCTCTGAGATCCACTCAAACAATAATACCTGCTCGAAGGGATTAGTTCTAAAGGTACAGAGTGAGGGGTTTACCTCAGCAGGTGGTTTAATGCTGACTGAGAAAATTATTCACCTTTCACCTTTCCTGTTACTCATTTCCCTTCAAGCTTCCTTTTATTCCTTGAGTCTTTTTAAAATGTATATTTCTGTAAGATTTTCCTATGCCTTTATGCTATAATTTGGTCTCTAAGATAGTTGCTTTTTAAGTCAAATTTCCAATACATTAGGGCTCAGGTTATTCATAGTAAATGACTATATTATATTATAGATTAATTTTACTATTGATTACATGCACCAATTGAACATGAACATCTACTTTGTTAACTACGAATATCCTACATTTCAAAGGTACCACTCTTGATGTCACGTACAAGACAATTTGGGAATCGAACGTTTTGAAAGTTTCGGTAGACATAAGCATTGATGACATAGCGTCTCTCGCTCTGGTCAGACAAGATTCTGAAAGGAAGGCTAATATTTTGAATCTGGTCTTCAGATTCAAATCACCAGAATTATCTATATGCCTTCCCATATTTTCAGAAAAGTGTAACCATGCTTAAATATGAATCTCCTTTCTAAGCCAAAACATATTCTGTGGCCCTCTGCTACTTTAGAAAATCAGAACTTGACTCTTTATAATAGAATAGTGAACAGCAAACAGCAGTCTCAACTGGTAAAGTTACACTTAAGCTGAAAAGACCAGCACTTGACTTACTGCCTTAGCCAGGTATGTACAAACCTGATGAGACAATTTCCCTGGGTGTCAGAACAGCCAGGTAGGAAATGTTTACCAGGAGATAAAGTACGGTCAGCAGAGGGATTGCCGTAAACATGATGGCGGGGATCGTCTTTCTGGGCTGCTTCAGCTCCCCTACAACATAAAAGAACAGAATGGTAATTGGTAAAAGGCATTTTTTAAATTTACCTTTCAAATTGCTCCATGTGTCAAGTATTGGGTTGGGTTCTTTGCCACCATCACCCCATGTGCACACACACATACACACATATCCACAGCACCCACATTAGTGGACTGAGACACACTACCTGCCCCCAATTTTCTGCTAAATGAAGGAAAGGGGAAAATCTTCTTCATGATTTTATAGGTGGAGAAATTTCTGAAGAAAGACATAAGAATGAAAAATGAACCCTGAGCCCACAGGGCCTGTACCATGTGTGTCTGTCTCCAGATACCAGGCACCAAGTCTGAATGGGAATATGGTGGTGAGCAAAAAGTCCACAAAGTTTAACCACAAGAAGAGGAGCTGCTCATTAGTGACAAGTTACATGGATTTAAAATAATGACCATAGGAAGCGTTCAGATGAAAACAGATGCACAGTATAAATTATGGTACAATTTGCTGCCTGTATTTTGTATAAAGGCAGACTGGTCTTTTTCAGTTCTTCAAAAATGTCATACCCCTTCCTGCCATGGGGCTGTGCTCTTATGTGAAATGTTCTTTCCTTTCTTAGTTGACTTCTACTCTTCCTTCAAATCTCAGCTGAGTCATAACTTCTGGGAAAACAGGAGAGGGAACTCTTTCCCCAGCTAGCAAGATTGTCCCATTATCCATTCTCATAGCATCTACTGAAAGGAGAAAGAGTCAGGCATAAATTACCTTTCCTTTATGCCAATATTAAGTGCAAAAACATAAAGAAGATCCTGATTTCATATCACACACAGTAGATTTTCTAGGACAGTCTTATTTTCAAATATTGCCTCATTTGTCACATCACTTTCCCCAGGTTTGCCATCCTGAGAATTACTCCAGGACACAAAGAAATGAACTTCTATAACTCTATGGATACCATGTGACCCTACAGCCAGCCTACTAGCAATAGATCCAGGTACAGACATCTAACCCACTGAACGCCGATCATTACCAGTGCAAGAAAACCCCTCTCAAGAATTTGAGCCAAGGGTCAATGAAACTAAGAGAATCAAGAAGAAACCAGGCAGGGTGAGAGGCTGGGAGATGGCTCACGCTTGTAATTCTAACACTCTGGGAGGCTGTGGCTGGTGGGTCCCTTGAGCCCAAGAGTTCAAGATCAGCCTGAGTAAGAGTGAGACCCCATCTCTACTAAAAATAGAAAAACCAGTTGGGCACAGTAGTGCCTGTAGTCCCAGCTACTCAAGAGGCTGAGGCAAGAGGATCACTTGAGGCCAAGAATTTGAGGTTGCTGTTTGAGCTATGATGACACCACACAGCACTCCACACAGAGTGACAGAGTCAGACTGTCTTAAAAAAAAAAAAACTCCTCAAAGTCTAAACAGATGGTTGCTGTTCAAACAACTTAATGAATGATAGACATATCAGCAGAGGGTACTAAGATTAATGAAAAAATTGGTTTAAGAGTCTGTAGTTGGTTTCATATTTACATTTGATTTTTATCAAAAAAGACAAGAAGTAATGGCTTCATATTTAGATGTCAAGCAAAAGAACTAGTAAATAGGTTGAAGTTGAGAAAGATGGAAATAAAAGAATGTGAAAAGTCTTTAAGGCAGTAGAAGGGAAAAGGTAGAGTTCTAGGGAAGAAACTGACTTTGGAATGAAAAGAGAAAAACTTTGGCAGCTCCTGTGGCTCAGTGGGTAGGGCGCTGGCCCCATATACTGAGGGTGGCGGGTTCAAACCTGACCCCAGCCAAACTGCAACAAAAAATAGCTGGGCATTGTGGTGGGCACCTGTAATCCCAGCTACTTGGGAGGCTGAGGCAAGAAAAATGCCTAAGCCCGAGTTGGAGGTAGCTGTGAAGCCACAGCACTCAACTTAGGGCGATAAAGTGAGACTCTGTCTCTAAAAAAAAATAAAGAGAAGATCTTTTGTCCTGACATGGAAGAGAAATAAATAAATGTGTCCCACACACAACACAAACACTGTCTGGCATGGATTTATAGCTTCATAAGTAGGGAATAACTTCACAAATTCAGCCTCTATCCATTAATAGAAAGGCAACTAGATTAACACAGAAGTTCCACATCTGTGGTCCCAGAAAAGAAAGCTGAAAAAGACAAGTTGTGCAGTCAAATAAGTATTTTGAATAAACAGAAACAATAATTAAGAGTAGATGACAAGTGCGAGGCTGGTATGACCTGATTTAGAAAGTCAGAAGGAAGAAAAAAACTGATTTATTTTATATACAACTCAAATTATAATAAAGGATATGCCTTTTTATTGCCTACAATGTCATGGCTTGATATTTTTCCCCCAATAGATTGTCAATGAATTACCTGCTATGAATGTGAAGCATGCCTCTCCTGAAAATGCAAAGTATCCCTGGAAGACAGCTTCTATAAACTGGATGGCATCTGGAAGTTCACCGTCAAAAGCATTCTGAAACTGGTGGACATTCTGCTGTGTCCCTTGCACCAGCAACACCACTCCAATTAGGGAAATGAGGCCAAGGATGGACATTTTCAACGCTGTGCTAGCTAGCTGAAGCCAAGTCACCTGTTTTACGCCACAAGGAGTTAAAATTCCCACAGTCCACAACATGGCCAGTGCCAGACATTTCTTTGGCAGGTTTGGGGCAGAGCAGCTGGGATAAAAAGGCTGGATTCCATACTCAGCAAGGAGCAGTGCTTGGCTAGCCAATAGCCCTGGCCCCAGAAACAAGGTTGTACAGAGACATAGGAAAGCCACTGGGGACCCAAAGCATCTCTTGATAAAATAGTAGTGGCATGTGCTGCATGGGAAGTTGATGGCTATCTCTGCATAGCACAGCGTTGTTACCATGGACAGTACAGCACAGCCACCCCAAATACACAGGGAGAGCCCCACGTTCATGCAAGAATACTTCAATACGCCTTTGGGGGGACACACAAATTCCTGCACCAATTACATTAACGATCAAAAAACTTGTGCCCCAGATATAGCCAAAAACTCTCTTGAGCTGTATTTTCTTCTCTTTAGCCATTGCAAATGAAGAATTTTGAAATTCCTTATCAATCACAATTGCTGGATGTTCCTGGAGTCTCTGAGATAAAACTATTCTGGGCTTTTTGTTCCACCTTCCTTAAATACAGCCTGGTTTCTAAAATTAACAAAATGTATGTGACTTATTCAATAGACTAAGATTCTGTGGAAGAGTGCAGTTTGTCTTCCCTTTTAATTATTATCAAAATAATGCATTCAGATGGAAAAAAAAGGAGGTGGCAAGAACAGAGCGATTACGTGAAGCCAGAGCTTCCTGCTTGACTCCACCACTTCCCCACTGCCTGCCCAGTTCCTTCCTCTGGGGATGAGGGAGAAACATACCTTTAAACTACGTATGGTCCTAGATCTTTGGGGTGGTTGCCTTCATAACTCTGAAGAACACAAAAAGACTTCTATTTCTAAATATGTCAGTTTCCCAAAGCAACTATTGACCTCCTGTGAACACCGAAGAGTGAGCTCACTCACTGTCTTCTTAGGATCTGGATTCCTTCTTTGTCATATTTTTTTATCGCTAAGCTTTCAGGAAACAAAATATATATGTTTCGTCAGGCTTAGGTACACCTGTTAGAATGGCAAGAGAGTGAAATTCTCTGCAACATGAACCTGTCTCTTAACCAGCCAGTTGTCATTCTGCCAGCCATTGTCAGAGAAAGTTGTGGGCAGGAATGCAGGAGAAAGCCTGACCCCATGGATGGAGGCAAGGAGGGTCCTAACCATCTGAACAAGCCTTGGGCCTTAGTAGCTCTCACATTTGTTGACTTTCTAAGGCAAAGCACTGTCCTGAGTATCTCCAAAGGCTCATAAAGCTGGAGCACACCTACACCCCAGAAGATAAGTATTTCTGAATTGTCCCCTTACAGTAAGTGAAAATAAAATTGTTTTGATTTGGTGGTAGGACTACTAGCTCCCTTCTGGCAGATTGAATCCCCAAAATCCACTGATCATATTATCTAGATCTCAGGAAACATGACTAGACCATGTCCCAAATGTAACCATGCCTCCCCTGCTGTCCTAGGGAGCAAGGAGCCGGGAGCAGAGAAAGGACGAGAAAGTTCATCATAAGATAGAAGCAAAGTAGAAGTGGGGGGAAGCTGGCATTGTCCTGCCAATGTATCCCGCACCTATATACTTTTAGGGGAGATGGTGAGGGAGTCTATTCCCACGCTCTGGTGCTCACAGCAGGAAAGAAAAGCTAGAGTGAGAAGCTGGGCCACCAAAGAGGACTGTGGCAGCTCTGCAGTTGTCACCTCAGCTAGGCTGAACTGCCTACCCCAAATCTCTCAATGAATGAGAGACGCTTGTGGGAAGTGTGAAGCCCAGGAGTGAAAGCTGGTATTGAGAGACTTCACACTGACAAAGAATCCCTCCGTGAGCTCCCTTCTTGACTAAGCCTCCTCTTTGGCTAGCTGAGCTCAGTTTAGCAGGAATCCCCCCACCCTTGATATCCATTCAAGTCCATCTTAGTATTTTTCCAAACACTGACCCCCTTATTCTGCTCACTGACTACAGATCCCCGGCTGTCTCTGCTATATTCAGAGTTGAGCTCAGTTCTATGTTGAAGTTTCCCTTCTCTACTGCAGTAGCTCAGCTGAAATCGGTCTTGCCATTTTTAGCAAGTTTTCAGTGAATTTTTCTTTTACAGCGCACCTTGTTTTATAAATGACGACCCACATAGTTGCTGTCATTGTCACTTATCTGCTGACTTACCTC
Source organism: Galago senegalensis (assembly GCA_963575145.1). Classification (NCBI taxonomy): domain Eukaryota; kingdom Metazoa; phylum Chordata; class Mammalia; order Primates; family Galagidae; genus Galago; species Galago senegalensis. The sequence goes on from CAUYTI010062085.1 coordinate 9,367, forward strand.
ATTAGCATGAAGCCGTGACTAAGCCTGCAACTCTGCACGTTCCCCAGGATCTTCCCTCAGCTTCCCCACATCCTGGGTGAGGTGCATGTGCTGAGCTTGCTGGTGATGGGCCCCAACGTGTGTAAGATGCCCCACCATGACCATGGAGGTCGGAGGTAATAAGAACTGATGGATTTCAGTTGATCTTCGCAGTCTTCCCCCACGCCGATGGGTTCCAGCTTGCTCTTGCTCTCTGACTTTTACATATATTTTCCTGTCTAGATCAACTGAACTTCAGGTTCCCCGCCTCAGATTTGAGATAGTTAAGCAGTCTCTATGAGGCATCATTTGACAATTGGATAAGGTCAAATCTTGGTAACAAAGTAAATTCTTTTAATTTTTATAAATATAGATAGATGGCAGACATAGAGATTTAGATACAGACACAGGTAGATGCAGAGAGACAGAGAAAGATTCTGCTTCTCTGATGGGCCCTGGCTGGTACAAGAAGCAAAGGGCCATGCCATCTCACACATCCCTGGAGTATTCGGGTAGGTCTGTGACTCTGAAAATGAAAAATGTAAGACAAGAGACTGGGACTGGGGTGTCAGTGCACATTTTGGTTCACTTTCAGGACTATCAAGAGATTCTCCAAACTCAATGGATATACTCCTTGAGGATATACTCCTTGAGGATATCCTCCTCCAGCCTGAGGAGGATATTCTTGAAGATTCTGTATAGGGCTTCTACATCAACGGTGAAGATGTGTAAGTCTTTCAACATGAGGGTCAGCTGCACAGCTCCTTCAGGGCCAGAGGAATATCTTTTATACAGCACATAGGTATGCTCAGGTTTTGCACAAGAACTCTGGAAAACTAAATGAAAAATTGTCATGCAGTGACTGCTCATAAATGTCTTGTGAAACGGTACTGAAAACCACAGAGAGGAGACACTTCAAAGGATATTAAATTTTGAAGGCCATTAAAATTTGCCACCAAAAGGGTTTCCAACGTCATTCCCCTTTGTCTTCACTTTTCTTTTTCTATAATTACTCTGCTAAGAAAAGAACTGTCATGATGGCAGACCTGAAAGTGTCCATCTTATTTTATGGAGTATATATTAACTAAGTTGTACACAGATGCAAAAAGAGTCTTATAGATGCCAAGATAAATGTTGTCCCTTTATCCTCCCTGGAAGCAGAGGCACCAGGATTTACATTTAGTTCTGTGCTACCTAAAGCCATAATTTTGATATATATAAGCACACCTCAAAGATACTGCACATTTGGCTCCAAAGCATGACAATGAAGCAAATGCCAAGTCTACATTATACTATACTCTACGTATAATAGTCAAACTACACTATAGGTAAAATAGTCAAACTATAGGGTGGCACCTGTGGCTCAAAGGAGTAGGGCACCGGCCCCATATACCAGAGGTGGTGGGTTCAAACCCAGCTCCAGCCAAAAACTGCAAAAAAAAAAAAAAAAAAAAAAAGTCAAACTATAGTATGTGTATAATAGCATAATGTCTAAATATCAAGGTATATACCTTACTTTAAAAATAATTTATTGCTAAAAAATGCTAATAATAATCTAAATCTTCAGCGAGTCACAATCTGTGGGTAGAAGATATTGATGGCTGCTGAGTGATCGGGGTAGTGGTTGCTGAAGGTTGGGGTGACTTTGGCAATTTCTCAAAACAATGAAGTTTGCTACATCTATTGACTCTTCCTTTCATGAGAGATTTCTCTGTATAATATGATGCTGTTGAATGGCATTAACACACAGTAGAATTTCTTTCAAAATTGGACTCAATCTTCTCAAAACCTGCTGCTGTTTTATCAACTAAGTTCATGTACTATTCTAAATATTTTGTTATCATTTCAGCAATGTTCACAGCTTCTTCACCAGGAGTAAATCCCATCTAAAGAAACTCCTTTTTTTCTACAACAGTGGTTCTCAACCTTCCTAATGCCTCAATGTATTTTCATTGTTAAAAAGGGGTTGTGACCCACAGGTTGAGAACCTCTGTTCTACAATTTTCACTAAAAAAAAAAAAGAAGAAAGAAAACCCACTTTCTTTGTTCAGCCATAAAAAGCAATTCCTCATTTGTTTAGTTTTTATCATGAGCTTGCCACAATTCAATCACGTTTTCAGGCTCCACTTCTAATTCTAGTTCTTTTGCTATTTCCACTACATCTGCAGTTATTTCCTCCAATAAAGACTGGAACCTCTCGAGTCATCCAATGGGAACTGGGATTTTCTTCCAAACTTCAGTTAATGTTGATATTTTCACCTTCTCCCATGAATTAAGAATGTTCTTAAGGCATCTAGAAGGGTATATCCTTACCAGAAGTCCTTCAGTTTACTTTTCCCAGATCCATCAGAGGAATTTCTATCTATGGCAGCTATATCCTTATGAAATGTAGTTCATAAACAAGAGCTCTTGAAAATCAAAATTATTCCTCGATCCATAGGCCACAGAATGAATGTTGTGTTAATCAGCATGAAAACAATATTAATCTCCTTGTATAACTCCATCAGAGTTCTTGAGTGACCAGGTGTATTGTCAATGAGCAGTAATACTTTGAAAGGAATCTTTTCGGCTCGGCGCCTATAGCTCAACCGGCTAAGGCGCCAGCCACGAACACCTAAGGTGGCGGGTTTGAATCCCCAGCCCGGCCCGCCAAACAACAATGATGGCTGCAAACAAAAAATAGCCAGGCGTTGTGGCAGGCGCCTGTGGTCCCAGCTACTTGGGAGGCGGAGACTCGCTTGAGCCCAGGAGTTGGAGGTAGCTGTGAGCTGTAATGCCATGGCACTCTACCCAGGGGGACAGCTTGAGGCTCTGTCTTGGAAAAAAAAAAAAAGAAAGGAATCTTTTCTTCTGAGCAGTAGGTCTCAACTAGGAGCTTAAAGTACCCATTAAGCCCATGCTGTTAACAAATGTGCTGTCATCCAGGCTTTGTTTTCCTTTGATAGAGCACAAGCAGAATAGATTTAGCATTATTCTTAAAGGCCCTGGGATTTTGGAAGGAGAAATAAGCATTAGCTTCAACTTAAAGTTGAAGCTTAAAACTGCATTGGTTCCTAGCAAAGGAGTCAGCCTCTCCTTTGAAGCTTTGAACTAATGCTATGAAGGTCCTAGATGGCATCTTCTTCCAGCATTAGGCTGTTTTGTCTCCTTTGAAAATCTGCTGTTTAATGTAGCCATCTGCATCAATGATCTTAGCTAGAACCTCTGGATAACTTTGCTGTGCCTTCTTTGTCAACACTTGCTGCTTCACCTTGCACCTTTTATGTTATGGGGACTGCCTTTCCTGAAACCTCATGAACCAATCACTACTAGCTTCCAGTTTTTCTTCTGCAACTTCCTCACCTTTCTGTCTTCCTGGAATTTGAAGTTAGGACTTCACTTTGGATTAGGCCTTGTCTCAAGGGAATATTTCATCTTTGATCCAAACCACTAAAACTTTCTCCACATCACCAATAAAGCTGTTTTGCTTTCTTCTCACTTGTGTACTTACTGGAGTAGCACTTTTTTTTTTTTTTTTTTTGAGACAGAGTCTCATTATGTTGCCCTTGGTAGAGTGCTGAGGCATCACAGCTCATAGCAACGTCAAACTCTTGGGCTTAAGCAATTCTCTTGTCTCAGCCTCCCAGTAGCTGGGACTACAGGTGCCCGCCACAATGCCTGGCTATTTTTGGATATAATTGTCATTGTTGTTTAGCAGGCCTGGGCAGGGTTTGAACCCGCCAGCCCTGGTGTATGTGGCCAGTGCCCTAGCCACTGAGCTACAGGTGCTGAGCCTAGAGTAGCACTTTTAATTTCCTTCAAGAACTTTTCTTTTGCATTCACAACTTTGCTAACTGTTAAGCCTGGCAATGCCTTTCTCACTAAGCTTAATCATGTCTAGCTTTTGATTTAGAGAGGCCATTGTAGGGTTATTAGTTGGCCTAACTTCAGTATTCTTGTGTCTCAGGGTACAAGGAGACCCAAAGTGAGGGAGAGAGGTAGAGATATAGCTAGTCAATGGAACAGTCAGAATATACATTTATCAATTAAGTTCACTATCTTATATGGGCATGGATTGTGGCCCCCCAAAACAATTACAATAGTAACATCAAAGATCACTGATTGGAGATTAGCATAATAGATATACTAATAATGAAAATGTTTTTGTAAGAATTATTGAAATGTGACACAGAGACATGACGTGAGCACATAGTGTTGAAAAAAATAGTATTAATAGACTTCTGAGACAGGCTTGCCACAGACCTTCTATTTATAAAATATGCAAGTACAGTGAAGCAAAGAAGAATAAACCAAAATATATGTGTATAAACTCTACTTTTATATCCCTGACTTAGAAACAAATATGGTGGCCACAATGGCAGATTAAAGGACTGAGGCTCCCCATGTATCTATTCTACTATAAAGGTAGAGAAATACCAGGAAAAAGTGTCAAAATAAAGTTTCTCTGTACTTTAGAAAGTCACAAAAGCCTTGCAACCCTCTGAGGAGAATTTATTTAAAAAATAATAATAAAAAAAAAAACCCTCTGAACCTCTACTAGAATTGTAGTATTTCTGGGATTTTTATTCACTGTCCTCCTCCCATCCTCATTTCCTCAGCGGTGAAGTGGCCTTGAAAACCGACAGCCCTGAAGTCATTCATGATAGTTGTGAAAAATTGAAGTCTCTCAGACACTAGAAAGGAGAAAACCAGGTATTTCTCCAAAGTCCCATCTCTAGAGCATTATTCTTATTTGACCTATCTCTCTGCTCTTTGAAAAAGTCCCATTTGCAGGGCCTTGTTATTTATTATGATTCAGAGATTGCTCTGTGGGAAAATCCCTATTTTCTAGGCATTTGTCTTAAACAATCAACAAAAATTATCTAACATGGCAATTGCCTAAAGCAACGATAATGGCTGAGGAAAATAAAATCCCAGGCTGAACTATCTGAAGAAAGAGATATCCACAGGGCCTTTGGAAGATGCTGGCATGTTCTTGAAGATTTAAGTCAGGTGCGTGTTTAGATGTGCACATGCTCAGGAAAGTTCTGAGAGGGCTCCTTTCTCTCACCTATAGCTGACCTTAAAGCCCTGTGCAAACAAGAAGTGAAGCTCCAGGCATACTGGTAAACTGCCTGAGCACCAGAATTCCTCAACACGCAGACAACGGAAGAATTATTAGTTCAAAGCAATTAAGGAAATGTTAATTCAGTCAGCGGCTGAATACTAGCCCCTCTTAGTAGAGAATTCAGAGGCTGCATCCCATAGGGAATACAAACAGTATGAGTTTCCTAGGTTTGCCGTAACAAAATGTCAAAAACTGGGTGGGTATTCTGCCTCACTGTTCTAGAGACTAGAAGTCCCAAGGTGTCAGCAGGGCCATGTTCTCTCTGACAGTTCTAAGAATCCTCCCTGGTGTCTTCTAGCTTCTGGCGATTTCTTAGCATTCCTTGCTGTTCCTGAGTTTATAGATGTATCACTATAGTCACATGCTCTTTTCTCTCTATGGGTCTTGATATCTTCTTCCTTCTGTACCTATCCCTGTGTCCAGATTTCTTTTTTGTAAGGACATTGGTCATATCGGATTAGTGCAACCCTAAGGATTACATTCTAACTGATATCTTTACAAAGACCTTATTTTCAAATAAGGACATGTTCTGAAGTACTGGGAGTTATTACTTAAACTGCTTTTTAGAGGGGACATAATTCAACCCATAATAAGACTTTACAGAATTAGTCCAGGAAAGTGATTGAACACACACACACACCCCAGGAGAAATAAAACAATAATAACAACAAACTCTCACACCTATAATCCCAGCACTCTGGGAGGTGGGAAGATTGCTTCAGCTCAGGAGTTTGAGACCAGGCTGAGCTAGAGAGAGACTCAGTCTGTGAAAAAATAGCCATTCACTTTTGTGGGCACTGATAGTCCCAGCTACTCAGGAGGCTGAGGCAAGAGGACTTGTGCCCAAGAGTTTGGGATTGCTGTGAGCTATGATGCCACAGCACTCTACCAAAGGTGGCAAAGTGAGACTCTGTCTCCAAAAAAATAACAAACTCAGAGGAATAAGGACTTCATTTTCAGACTTGCCAGATTATATTATCTAAAATGTCCAGTTTTCAACAAAATGTATGTGACTCATAAAGAAAAAGAAAACAGTGAATAGAAACTCTTCCTAAAGAAGCCAAGATGTTGGACATACCCGACATACTTTTTTTTTTTTTTTTTTTTTGCTGTTCTTGGCCGGGGCTGGGTTTGAACCTGTGACCTCCAGCATATGGGGCCAGTGCCCTACTCCTTCAAGCCACAGGTGCTGCCCCAAACATACATTTAAAATCACCTATTACAAACATATTCATAGAACTAAAGGAAACATAGTGTAAAAACCTTAATAATGACAAGGACATCTCACCAAATGAAGAATATTAATAAAGGTACATAAATTATTAAAAAGAACCAAATAGACTATTTGAAGTTGAAAATACAATAATTGAAATGAAAAATTCACTAGAGGAACTTCACAACAAATTAGAGCTGACAATCTTCAAATTCACGAAAAAGAGTTAGTGAATTTGAAAATGGATCAAGTAAAATTATCGACTCCAAGAAAGTGAAAAAAAAGAATAAAGAAAAATGAAAAGAGCCTCATGAAAGAGCTGCATGTATGATACCATCAAGCATGCCAACATCTGCACGATGGGAGTGCCAGAAAGAAGGACAGAAGGGATAGAAAAACTCTTTGAGAAAATAATGGCCAAAATCTTACCAAAATTGACAGGAAAAAAAAAGAGTGCAACTCAAGTGGTGCCTGTGGCTCAGAGGAGTAGGGCACTGGCCCTATATGCCAGTGGTGGGTTAATTCAAACTCAGTCCCAGCAAAAAACTGCAAAAAAAAAAAAAAAAAAAAAAAGTGAAACTCGAGTAAAATAAACACAAAGAAGTCAAACCCCCAAGCACATTATGGTCAAACTGTAGAAAGACATGGACAAAGAGGAATCTTGAAAGCAGTAAGAGAAATCCAATCTATCGTGTAGAACAGATTTTCTTTTTTTTTGAGACAGAGCCTGAAGCTGTCCCCCTGGGTAGAGTGCCGTGGCATCACAGCTCACAGCAACCTCCAACTCCTGGGCTCAAGCAAGTCTCCTGCCTCCACCTCCCAAGTAGCTGGGACCACAGGCGCCCGCCACAACGCCCGGCTATTTTTTGGTTGCAGCCATCATTGTTGTTTGGCGGGTCCGGGCTGGGGATTCGAACCCACCACCTTAGGTGTAAGTGGCTGGCTGGCGCCTTAGCCGGTTGAGCTATAGGTGCCGAACCAAACGGAAGACCTGTTTATTTTTAATTTCATCATTTTTCCTGCCCACTATCTTCTTTATTGACTCCCCTGCACTCAAATGTTTAAGTAACAAAGGAGAGAATATGATTTATGGTCCTTTTTTTTCTTATAGTTGGCTTAAAATTGAATTCGGTGGATCCAACAATGAGCATTGATCTTAAATACTTGGGAGTACAGCTACCTTTGGCTCCAGCTACTAGCCTTCCTTTATGGAACCTTACAGGAACCAACCCTGCCTCTCCTGGTGAGTGTGTAGCATTTGTCAAGTTAAACACTGTTTTTCTTAGGTTATTTTTGGTGTGCATAAAAAGCTAATTTTATTGTATGTAAAGATAAAGGATATTCTAAGGTAGCTCTTTCATCTGTTGGCATAATACTAATAAGTTATTTATACTTTTTAGATAAGGTCTTACTGATAAAATAGGTTCGTAATACTGACTTGCTAGAATTTTGGTCATCTTTTTTTTTTTTTTTTTTTAATTTCAGGCTCCTTTATTCCATGAATATTTACAGAACATCAACTTTAGGCCAAACATTGACATAATCATTGGGATAATCAATGTTATCTTGCCTCAAGATAACATTGGGGCAAGTATATTAATTTTATGAGGAAACAAAACATCTTTTTTTTCTTTTATAGATGCTGGATTTCCCTTTGTTTCTAGGACAGGGAAAACCAATGACTTCACCAAGATAAAAGGGTGGAGAGGAAAGTTTCACAGTGCTTCTGCATCTAGGAATGAAGGTAATTTGTTGTTTGTGTTTTGCTTTTTAAAAAAATTCTGAACGTCATCTGAAACATACAGCCAATACTTTTTATTAAAAATAAATCTGGGTGGTTTTTCTTCATTCCTTCTCTCTAGACTTTAAAATGTATAGAAAACAATTATCTTGCTGATTTTTTTTTTTTTTTTTTTTGAGACAGAGCCTCAAGCTGTCACCTGGTGGCATTACAGCTTACAGCAACCTCTAACTCCTGGGCTTAAGCAATTCTCTTGCTTTAGCCTCCCAAGTAGCTGGGACTAAAGGCACCCCCCACAACGCCTGGCTACTTTTTTTTTTTTTTTTTTTTTTTTGGTTGTAGTTGTCATTGTCGTTTGGCAGGCCTGGGCTGGATTTGAACCCACCAGCTCTGGTATATGTGGTTGACACTTTAGCTGCCTGAGCTACAGGCACTGTGTCTTGCTGATTTTTATCTGCTACTGATTTTCCTATAGCCAGAACTGTGGGGTTTAATCCTTAATCATGCCAGGCTTACATAATCCTTTCAACCTTTTTCACAGTATTTCTCTTATTCTGACAGTTAAAAAAAGCATCATTCTTGGCTTGGAGCCTGTAGCTCAAGCATTTTTCACTTGGTTTTCTTTTTTCTTCTTTTTAAGGAGGGGTAATTTAAAAGATTTAGCAACTTGTAGTTCAGTGTTTCTGGCCTTTTTAGTGTATTTTTCTGGAGATCTTAAGATCTGCCCTAGATTTCTGTAAGTATCTTGTGTCTCATTTCTAGGTGGAAATCCAGAAAGTTCACTGAAAAACCGTTCTGCTTTCTGTAGTGATAAGCTAGACGAATACTTGGAAAATGAAGGCAAGCTGATGGAAACAAGCATGGGTTTCTCTTCTAATGCTCCCACATCTCCTGTGGTATACCAGCTTCCCACCAAGAGTACCAGCTATGTACGAACACTTGATAGTGTACTAAAGAAGCAATCTACCATTTCCCCTTCTACCTCTTACTCTTTGAAGCCTCATTCTGTAGCCCCTGCCTCTCGAAAGGCAAGGTCTCAAAACAAACAGGCAACTCTAAGTGGCCGAGCTAAATCATCTTATAAATCCATTTTACCATACCCTGTTTCACCAAAGCAGAAAAACTCTCATATGATTCTAGGAGATAAGGTCAGTAAGAATTTTTCAAGCACCATTTCAGAAAATCAGGTGAATAATTTTGTTGTGCCAACTTCAGATGAAAATGTATTTCCAAAGCAGATTAGTTTGCGTCAGGCACAACAGCAGCAACAGCAACAGCACCAAGGAACCCGCCCTCCAGGCTTGTCTAAATCTCAGGTGAAACTAATGGACCTGGAAGACTGTGCACTTTGGGAAGGAAAACCAAGGACCTATATCACAGAAGAACGAGCAGATGTATCCCTAACAACTCTACTTACAGCCCAAGTAAGTATCAGCTATTTTCCAGAAGCATATTTGTGTTTAGCCTGAAAAAGTGATGTTAGTGAGGATAAATAGTAGTGGGGCTTTTTGGTAGGATCATCAGCTACTTTCAGAGGTTAATTACCTTGCTGAAAGCAGCTGTCTTCCCCCATTTGCTCTTTACCAACGAGATTAAGTATAGATATTTCTTGCCACCAGAGGGAGACGTAACAGTTGTTAGACTTTTGAATAATGTCCCCTCTCCTGTATAAAGGCAGTTGGCTAGTCTGAAAATCTCTAATTTTTGTTCTCCAGCATGTGGGCAGTACATTTGGTGATCTTGTTAAAACAAATTTGATAATTCTGTTTAAAATGTACTAAATCCCCAAAAATCCAAAAAATTAACTTATGGAGAAAAAAACTTGTCTTTTGTAAAATTTTAATTTGTCATTGATACACTGTCTTTGCATCCTCTGGTGCATGTGATTGACACAACAGCATGCTGATAATTTTTTCATAAATATCTGTACTTTACCTTCTATTTTTAAGTTCTGTGACTGAATTCTGGAGCTGAAGATCATCAGATGTTGGAACTAAATGCAGATTGTTTTATTTATTATTAGGTGTTAATAAGAACTTTTATTCACGTATTCCTGTTTTTTTTTTTTTTCGTTAATTACCCTGGAGTAGGGGCTAGACAACTTCTTCTGTAAAGGGCCATATAGTAAATATTTTAGGCTTTGCAGAGTTACTCTTTTGTAGTAACTCAGATCTGCTGTTATAGTCCCACATATAATATATAAATGAAGGAGCCTGGTTGAGTTCCAATTATGAAACTGGCTAGATTTGGCCTAGGGGTCTTACATCTGTCATTATGTGTAATACCTATTGAGAATCATCATTTTTTTCCTCATTCTCTCCCGTCTTGTTAATTTTGCTTCTAATTAATGAGAATATACTCTTGTCTGTGCATTAGAATGGGAGATTACGCAGGGTCCTGGTTATATTCATGGTTTGTTCTTTGACTCTGTGTTTTATGTTATTAGTATTCAAGAGGAGAAGGCAGAGCAATAAATGACTGTTAAGTAGTTGCTGTTACAGGGTGATGGTTTAGTAGCATTACAATGTTCTACTCTAATTTTAGGCGTCTCTCAAAACTAAACCTATTCACACAATCATAAGGAAACGAGCCCCTCCTTGCAACAATGACTTCTGTCGACTGGGTTGTGTATGCTCTAGTCTAGCGTTGGAGAAGCGCCAACCTGCTCACTGCCGCCGACCAGACTGCATGTTTGGTTGTACTTGTTTGAAAAGAAAAGTTGTGCTTGTCAAAGGGGGATCCAAAACTAAGCATTTTCAGAGGAAGGCCACCCACCGAGATCCAGTATTTCATGATACTCTGGGAGAGGAGGCAAAGGAGGAAGAAGGAGGAGTCAGGGAGGAGGAAGAACAATTGAAAGAGAAAAAGAAAAGAAAGAAGGTGGAATACAGTGAGTATTATTTGAGAGTTTAAATAGTGTGGTATTGATTTTTTAAAAACATATGGTTGTTTAAAATACTATTATTGGGAGAGAAAAAAATAAAATTATTATTATTTATTTTAATCCTTTCTTAAATTTCTAAATTTTTCTACTTTAACCCTTGATAAATGATCTAATAAGAATTTTGAGAATTCTTAACATCCTGCATGTGTGATATGCATGCATGTGCACACATATGTGGCCCCCTATTAAGTTGAGTTTCATCCACTTCTATATTGCCCTCACCCCAATGTGTGCATGTGCATATATATATACAGATACTCTTTGGAAAGAATACAAATAAACTGTACAATCCATCATGCTTTCTAAAAGGAAATGTTTGCAGTAAGACCCTCTGGTAAGGGAGATAAGATGGGGATGTGACAGAACTAAGTCATATACTTTTTTAAGAAACATTTTTTCTGGGTGGCACCTGTGGCTCAGTGAGTAGGGCACTGGCCCCATATACCGAGGGTGGTGAGTTTGAACCTGGCCTGGGCCAAACTGCAACAAAAAAATAGCTGGGCATTCTGGCTGGTGCCTGTATTCCTAGCTACTTGGGAGGCTGAGGCAAGAGAATTGCTTAAGCCCAAAAGTTGGAGATTGCTATGAGCTGTGATGCCACGGCACTCTATTGGGGGCGACTAAGTGAGACTCTTTCTCAAAAAACAAAAACAAAAAAAGTATGTTCTCCCAGGATCTTTTGTGACTGTCATTTGTACACATGCGCGTGCTATGCACACACACACATTTTATGGAACTGTTGTATATGTGATATTATAAGCGGTAACATTTAATATAAGGTCATAGTCTGCTTTCTGTATCATTAGTTGTAGATCTACGTTATAATGTTAGTTTTCCTTTTTTTTTTCTTTTTGAGATAATTATGTTACCCTGTTACCCTCAGTAGAGTGCCAAGTGTTTCACAGCTTACAGCAACCTCAACCTCTTGGGCTTAAGGGATTCTCTTGCCTTAGCCTCCCAAGTTGCTGGGACTACAGGCAGCCGCTGCAGTGCCTGGCTATTTTTTTGTTGTTGTTTTGTTTAGCAGACCGGGTCTGGGTTCAAACCCACCAGTCCCAGTGCATGTGGCCAGTGCCCTAACCACTGAGGTATGGGCGCAGAGCCTATAATGTTAGTTTTAATGATTTCATTTTATTACGATCCTTTCTGTTAGACATTTAGTCTTTTCTGGTTTGGCTTTTTTTAAAAATTAGGAACAATATCGTGATGAACATCCATAGACTACTAAAAATGGAATTATTGTGACAGTGAGTGTACATGAAGCATTTGTGGGTGTTTAATAGAATCCTACCAACTTAGACATGTGCAAATAGTTGGATAAAATCTGAATACTGTACATTTATAATATGTAAAAAATGTCAAACTAATAGGCAAAATTGTTTCAAAGTAGCTGGGAATACAAGTGCTCACCACGATGCTGAGCTGGTTTTTCTATTTTTAGTAGAGGGGTGGGGTCTCATTCTTCCTTAGAGCTGGTCTCAAACTCCTGAGCTCAAATAATCCACCTGTCTTGGTCTCCCAGAGTATGTTATTTCTTCAGTGATAGGTTTTTTGAGCATTTGTCATAAACTTTTTTCCTGTGAATTATCCTTTTTAATTCTTTGCTTAACCTTTATTGGAGTGGCTGCTTTTCCCCACTATATTTTGAAAGAGCTTTATTTTTTCCAAGCTGTAATTTTATAATTTATATTTTAATTTTGTTCACAGCTCCTCTTTTTGCCTCAAAAGGGAAATAGCAGAGATAGTTAATTATGGCAGTCTTTTTCTTTTATGGTTTTTACCTTTGAAGTCTTTCTTGGCTAGGCGCCTGTGGCTCAAGTGGCTAGGGCGCTAGCCACATACACCTAAGGTGGTGGGTTTGAATCCAGCCTGGGCCCGCCAAAACAACAATGATGGCTGAAACCAAAAAATGGCCGGGCATTGTGGCGGGTGCCTGTGGTCCCAGCTACTTGGGAGGTGGAGACAGGAGACTCGCTTGAGCCCAGGGGTTGGAGGTTGCTGTGAGCTGTGATGCCATGGCACTCTACCCAGGGGGATAGCTTGAGGCTCTCTGTCTCCAAAAAAAAAAAAAAAAAGTCTTTCTCTACCCTTAAGATTATAAAAATGTTTAATTAGGTTTTTTCTAGTACTTTTACGAACTTAAATTCATAACATACCTGGAATTTATTTGATGTGACATTTGTAGTAGGGAATCATCTCTTCCTCCAAATGGCTAGTCAGTTGTACCATTACTTAATGAGAAATGTATACTTTCCTACTGGTTTAAAATGTTAATGTAAAGTAGCAAATTAAAGTATACTACTAACATTTGGTTCTTTTTCTGAGCTCTCTGGTTTTGTGACTGGTGCTAGGCTGTTTTGTTCACTATGTTAGTGTTTAATTTTTATATACGTTAATGATTTTTGTATAAGTAAGGTTGTAGAGCTTTAAAATGCAATATAATACAGAATTTCCAGCTCCATCCATATCTCCTTACCGTCATACTTAAAACACATAGGCATTTCAGGGTGGTGCCTATGGTTCAGTGTGTAGGGTGCTGGCCCCATATACCAAGGGTGGTGAGTTTGAACCCCGCCCTGGCCAAACTGCAACAAAAAATAGCCAGGCATCGTGGCCGGTGCCTGTAGTCCCAGCTACTCAGGAAGCAAGACAATCGCCCAAACCCAGGAGTTGGAGGTTGCTGTGACACCACGGTACTCTACTGAGGACAATAAAGTGAGACTCTGTCTTGAATAAAAACAACAGAAAAACACATAGCCATTTCAGAGTAACAAAAATAAATTGCAGAAACGCTTGTAAGCAGGAATATTGTACATTTCTTAGGCTTTCTTGCTTTTTAAGTTATTGTCTACCCTGGTACCTGATCCTTGACCAGAATCAAGGATCCTTGACCAGAATCCTTGACTCTGGAAGTCAGCTAGTTTTCGAAATATTTTTTGGTTTACTTGTTCCTACTGTTCATTTAAATCAAACAAACATGCCTAGCTATTCCTCTTTAGGAACCAACAGTTTTCTTTGTAGTGTTAAGGAAGGATGAAGAAAGGGATGATATTTTTGTTAATAATTTCTGTGTAAAAAGGAGGAGTTCTTGGAGAAAAAAATGTTATTGAGACCAGAAACAAATAAAAATAAATAATAAAAAATGAAGAGTTAAAACTTCTTAATATGTTTTGCAAAAAGGTAAATGGAAAATAAGAAAAAATAAGTTATAAATGATTTAGGGGAGTTGAAGAATGAATAGAAAATCAAAGGAAAAAATAAAGAAATGATAGAAGAAAATAACACAGAGCTGAAGAGCATGAAATTTCAGATATAAAAGGGCCCAGTGGCCCAGCACTTGTAGCTCAGTAGCTAGGGTGCCAGCTGCATACAACAGAGCTGGCAGGTTTGAATCCAGCCTGGGCCTACCAAACAGCAATGACAACTACAACCAAAAAATAGCCAGGCATTGTGGCAGGCGCCTGTAGTTCCAGCTACTTGGGAGGCTGAGGCAAGAGAATCACTTAAGCCCAAGAGTTTGAGCTTGCTGTGAGCTGTGACGTGACAGCACTCTACCCAGGGTGATAAGTTGAGACTGTGTCTCAAATAAAAGGGGAGGTGGGGTCTGAACACTGGGCAGTAATAATTTTAAGAAGATCTCTATCAGCTGGGCTCGGTGGCTCACACCTGTAATTCTAGCACTCTGGGAGGCCAAGGTGGGTGGATTGCTTGAGCTCAGGAGTTTGAGACAAGCCTGAGCAAGAGTGAGACCCCATCTCTACTAAAAATAGAAAAACTAGGTAGGCATTGAGGCAGGCACCTGTAGTCCTACTTACTTGGGAAACTGAACCAAAAGGATTGCTTGAGCCCAAGAATTTGAGGTTGCTATCAGCTACGATGATGCCATGGCAGTCTACCCAGGTTGAGTGAGACTCTGTCTCAAAAAAATAAAAATGGGCTTAGCACCTGTAGCTAAGTGGTTAGGGCACTGGCCACATACACTGGGGCTGGCAGGTTCAAACCTGTAGTTGGCCCAGGACAACTACAGCGAATACTAACCAGGTGTTGTGGTGGGCGCCTGTAGTCCCAGCTACTTGGGAAGCTGAGGCAAGATAATCGCTTAAGCCCAAGAGTTTGAGGTTACTGTGAGCTACTGAGGGTGACATAGTGAGACGCTGTCTCAGAAAAAAAGAAAGGTCTCTATCACATCCTTTTGACATTTCAGAACATTAAAAATAAAGAAGATACGCTGAATACTTTTAAAGGATCCTAAATGTTTCCTATTTTGTGTAGGAAGATTTACAGTCAGTTTGATGTCAGAGATTATCAGTAACGTTGAATATGATTGTTTATTTAAAGTTGGGGTGAGGTTAGCTAACCAAATTATAACTCAAATAACTACATATGCCAGGCTCTGTGACTCATGCCTTATAATCCTAGCACTCTAGGGAGCAAAAGTGGGAGGATCGCTTGAGCCTTCTAAGTTGGGAGACCAACCTGAGCAAGAGCATGGCCCATCTCTTACTAAAAATAGAAAAACTAGCCAAAACTTGTGGCGGGTGCCTGGTAGTCACCAGCTACTGTGAAGGTGAGGAAGGATGATTGCTTGAACCCTAGAGTTTTAGTTTGCTGAAATAGGCACATAGTAAAAAGATGAGACACATTTATTAAAATCTGCCACAAGTAACCAAAGTCCTGTAATTTTTTTTCCTAATTAAACTTTTATTTTTACAGAGAGTAATTATGTTTTCTTTTTTTTGAGAGGGAGCCTCAAGCTATCCCCCTGGGTAGAGTGCCATGGCATCACAGCTCACAGCAACCTCCAACTCCTGGGCTCAAGCGAGTCTCCTGCCTCAGCCTCCCAAGTAGCTGGGACTACAGGCGCCTGCCACAACGCCTGGCCATTTTTTTTTTTTGGTTGCAGCCATCATTGTTGTTTGGCGGTCCGGGCTGGGGATTCGAACCCGCCACCTTAGGTGTATGTGGCTGGCGCCTTAGCCGCTTGAGCCACAGGCGCCGAGCCAGAGTAGTTATGTTTTCAATTATTTTAGGCAATGTGTGTATATGGTACAAGTCCTATAATGTTTTAAGTGTCATGAACAAAAGGCTTATTGACAACCCAGAAGACAGAGTGATAATGCTAGGGGTCTTAGGGAATGAATATATGTTAGAAGGTATTTGAATATAAATAAGGGTAGACTCATTCTTCTTATTTTTTTTCTTTTGGAGACAGGGTCTCTTGCAGTTGCATGGGATACAATAGAGTGCAGTAGCATCATCGTAGCTCACTGCGTTCTTACATTCCTGGGTTCCAGTGATCATCCTGCCTCAGCCTCCTATGTAGCTGGGACTATACTTGTCTACTACTATGCCTGGCTAATTTTTCTTTCTTCTTTTTTTTTTTTTGTAGAGATAGGGTCTTGTTCTTGCCCACATTGATCTTGAACTCCCAACCTCACATGATCCTTTTCCACCCTAGCCTCTCAAAGTGTTAGGATTACAGGTGTGAGCAACCGAACTCAGCCCTTATTTCCTTCTTGAGGCTGGTTTCTATTTTTAGTTTCTGCCAAGGAAAATATGCAACTTTAATCCTGTGTTTTCCTGCTTGTACTGGTTCCTTTTCCCCCTGAGTTTTAGGGAAAGAATAGGAGCAAAATAGAGAATTGTTCTGGGCTCAGAGCCTATGGCTCAAGCAGCTAAGGTGCCAGCCATATACACCTAAAGTGGCAGGTTCGAATCCGGCCCAGGCCCGCCAAACTACAATGACGGCTGGAACCAAAAAATAGCCAGGCGTTGTGGTGGGCACCTGTGGTCCCAGCTACTTGGGAGGCTGAGGCAGGAGACTCACTTGAGCCCAGGAGTTGGAGGTTGCTGTCAGCTGTGATGTTACGGCACTACCCAGGGGGACAGCTTGAGGCTCTGTTTAAAAAAAAAAAAAGAGAGAGAGAGAGAGAATTATTCTGTCTTGGCTATGAAAAGGAATTAGGCTCTTGAGTGTTCTGCCTGGTAAGAATGTCTTTATCTACCTGGGAGCCTTGGCCCATACTGGATAGTCTGACAATGTGTTTATGATGGGAACTTGTGACACACATTGTCTGCTCTCCCTCTGAAGGGTCTGGAGATCAAAAGTTAGCCCTGTGGATAGTCAGCCATGTCTGTGTTCTTGAGTTCCAATAAAAACTTTGGTTACCAGAGCCCAGCCAGGTAAGCTTCCCTAGCATATTATTGTCACGCATTGTTGCTGGAGATAGTAGCACTGTCCATGGCTTCACTGGGAGAGGGAAACTGGAAACTTCATGCTTGCAACATTCCTGGACTCTGCCCTGTGTTCATGTTCTCTTGGCTGACTGTAATCTGTTTTTTTTTCTCTGAAATAAACCACAACCACAAGCATCACAACAACAAAATATGTATCTCTGTATGTGTGGGTTTATATTAAATGGAGTGGTTAGTCTTGCCCTTGTTTGGACTCTGTTCATTTTCATGGGTTCCATTTCCATTTATTCACAGTTGAAACTTTAGCGTTATCTTTGATTCTTTGGAGTAAGAGAAATGCAAATAGTTATGCGTGGTATATTAAGCATTCCCGCCCTCCAGGTGCTGTATTTTGTGGATACTATTTCAAAGGAAAAAGATGAAAGGAACTTTTACTTAATACAGTGCTTAGTTTATGGAGGCTTAGACAATTTCTGGGGAGAGTTTTTGTTGTTGTTGTTGTTTAAAGCAAAGTCTTACTCCATTGCCCTAGACAGAGTGGTGATCTGTGGCATCATAGCTCATAGCAACCTCAAACTCTTGGCCTTGGAGGAGATCCTCCTGCCTTAGCGTCCCTGGTAGCTGGAACTATAGGTGCCTGCCTGCTCCAACACTTGGTTGATTTTTCTATTTTTAGTAGAGATGGAGTCTTGCTCTCTTGTTCAGGGTTGTCTCAAACTCATGAGCTCAAGCAGTCCAACTGCTTCGGTCTCCCAGAGTGCTAAGATTGGAGGTGTGAGCCACTGCTCCCAGCCAAGAAAGATGATTTATTTTTATTTTTTGTACAGAGTCTCACTTTATTGCCCTTGTTAAAGTGCCTGGCGTTACGCAGCTCACAGCAACCTTCAACTCCTGGGCTTAGGTGATTCTCTTGCCTCAGCCTCCCAAGTAGCTTGGACTATAGGCACCTGCCACAATGCCTGGCTATTTTTTTGTTGCAGTTTGGCCGGGGCAGGGTACGAACCCACCGCCCTCCATATTTGGGGCTGGCATTCTATTCACTGAGCCACAGCACCACCCTAGGAAAGATGATTTAAAAAGTCAGTTCTTGCTCCCAAGGCACTTTTATTTTTATGGAGTTAATGTGTGCTTAAAATAATTAATAATACTACACAATAACGTTTTTTTACAAATCGTGTAAACCTCTAAATACCACCTTAATTGTGAGAGTCTCTTTGGCTACTCTTTTAAAAAATGCAACCCTTATCTCAGGATATATACACAGACAATGCTATTTATTTATTTATTTTTTTTGATGTTTTATTTTTGGTGGGGCTGGGTTTGAACCTGCCACCTCTGGTATATGGGGCCAGCGCCCTACTCCTTTGAGCCACAGGTGCCACCCTCTATTTTTTCTTCTTGCTCTGTTTTTTCCCTTAAGCATTTCACCATTTGTCATTAGAATACAACAGTGACAGGTTTGTCTTTCAAACCAGATTGACTGGGTTTAAGTCTGGTTCTGCCTCTTACTAGTTGGACTTTCCTTAACTTCACTTAGCTTCTATAAAATAGGGATAATAATCTTAACTGAAGGACTGTTGGAATTAAAACATATTAAATACTTAAAACTGTTGAATAAGATTCAGTAACTATTTATAAAATAAAGTGTGGTTTAAAATGGTTATCTTTTTCTATTTTCTTTTTTTTTTTTTTTGAGACAGAACCTCACTATATCACCCTCTGTAGAGTGCTGTAGGGTAACAGCTCACAGCAACCTCAAACTCTTGGGCTTAAGTGGTTCTCTTGCTTCAGCCTCTCAAGTAACTGGGACTATAGATGTCTTCTGCAGCACCCAGCTGTTTTTTTGTTGTAGTTGTCATTGTTGTTTACCTGGCCTGGGCTGCGTTCCAACCAGCTAGCCTCAGTGTATGTGGCCAGGACCCTACCCACTGAGCTACGGGCGCCGCCAAAAAATGAATTATGTATTTATTAGTTTTTTTTTCCTACTGGATTTTAAATTATAAGGGTAAAAACTTAGTTTTACTCACAGCTGTATTCAGTCTAGTCCCTAAAATAGTATCAATGAATATTTGGTTAAGGGATGAGGAAATTAAAGAAATGTGAGGGCAATTAAACATTTGGGGGACATCTGCTTAATTGTTTTGGTGACTTACTGACTTTTGTGAGGGAGTGTATTTTGTTTTGGCAATGCCTTAGTGTTGATCTGTATTGCTAAATCTTATCCTTTTTTTAAGCTATATGTGAAACAGAGCCTGAACAGCCTGTACGACATTACCCGTTATGGGTAAAAGTAGAAGGTGAAGTAGATCCAGAGCCAGTTTATATCCCAACACCTTCTGTCATTGAACCTATGAAACCATTGTTGTTGCCTCAGCCAGAAGTTTTATCTACTACTGTGAAGGGCAAACTGCTTACTGGAATTAAACCTGCACGGGCATATACTCCCAAACCTAATCCTGTGGTAAGCTGGAGTTTCATCTTTACTGCAAGTTACAAAAGTCACTTATGAAGATGATGCATTTCAACCAGATTTTTATTTGTAATTTGAGTCATTTTGCTTTCAGGTAATGTATCTGTAAGACATTTTTCTTTTTGGTTTAATCATTTTAGTTGCTGGCACTTTAAAAATGTCATAAAAGTAGAGGTGAGTAGTAGTAATTTTTAAAAATAGCCAAGTCTCTCTTAAAGAAGATCATAGAAATATGGGCTATTTTGCATTACTTGCAAAAAATCTGTAAAAGTTACTGATACTCCTGTGGTATAGAATATGAAGTAATTGAAGTACATTATGTATATTATTTGCAGAATAACATTAAGGAAAAGCTTTTGAAAACACAATTTTTTGTATATGTTAATAGGAGTAAAGCTCATACTAACATGACTGTGTGAAGACTAGATAAACTTAATAAGAACTGATTAGCTTGGTGCTGTGGCTCAAGTGGCTAATGTGCCAGCCACATACACTTGAGCTGGCAGGTTCAAATCCAACCTGGGCCCGCCAAATAACAAAGACGGCTGCAACCAAAAAATAGCCGGGCGTTGGTGTTGGGTACCTGTACTCCCAGCTGTTTGGGAGGTGGAGGCAAGAGAATCGCTTGAGCCCAGGAGTTGAGGGTTGCTGTGAGCTGTGATGCCACAGCACTCTACCCAGGGCAACAGCTTGAGGCTCTGTCTCAAAAAAAAAAAAAAGAGCTGATTGTTGTTGTATTAATAGCTTAAGCAATTCTGATTATCAAATCAATTTATCTTCCCAGTCCATTTAAATTGAAGAAAAATCCTCTAGTACAGTGCTACTAAGTGTAGTCTCTGCTAATCTATTTTGTTACTGGTCTGTGATGATAGAAAGTACAGTTGACCCTTGGAACAAAGTGGGGGTTAGGAACACTGATCCCTTGTGTGGTAGAAAATTTACAAATAACTTTTGACTCCCCCAAAACTTAGCTCCTACCCTGCTATTGACTGGAAGCCTACTGATAACAATCAGTTGAGTAATATTTTGTGTATTTATTGTGTGTTTTAAGTAAGGTAGAGAGAAGAAAATGTTCTTAGAACAATCATAAGAGCTGAATGCAGTGACTTAACACCTACCTGTAATCCTAGCTCTCTAGGAGGCTGGGACTCAGAAGTTTGACACCAGCCTGAGCAAGAGCAAGACCCTATCTCTACTAAAAATAGAAAAAAATTACCTGAGCATTGTGGGGTGCCTATAGTCCCAGCTACTGGGGAGACTGAGGCTGGAGGCTTGCCTGAACCCAGGAGTTTGAGGTTACTGTGGAATAGGCTGATGCCATGGCACTCTAGTCTTGGCAACAGCATAAAACTGTCTCCCAAAAAAAAAAAAAGTCATTAAGGAAGAGAAAATCTGTTTACTCTCCATTAAATGGAGGTGAATTACCTTAAAGGTCTCCATTCTCATTGTCTTCATGTTGAGGAGGAAGAGTAGGGGTTAGTCTTACTGATAGGTGGGCAGAGACAGAAGAAAATCCATGTATAAGTAGACCCATGCAGTTCAAGCCAGTGTTGTTCCAGGGTCAACTGTATAGAAAGAGTAAATATTTAGAACCTTTATAGCTGGTTGAGCAGAGTAAAATTCCTGGATTTGCATTTTATGTGTTTTGTTTTTCTAATAATTTATTTTATTGTGCCAGTCTCTGATGGGACTGGTAATTAACACATGCATTCTTCACCACAGATAATTTGAGATGCATTGTTCTGCCATGATCTGAAATTGCCTAGTAAAGGACCAGATCCTTTCTGAGTGCTCCAAGATTCAACACATATGAAATGTACTTGTAGTATTTGATTTTAAAGTTTGCATTAAAAATTTCAACTGTTGTTATAGAAACAAAAATTGAGCATCCTTTTTCTTTTGGAGTCTAGGAGACTTTTTTCCCCATTGTATGGAATGTTTTATTGTATGAAACTTACAGATTCGGGAAGAGGACAAAGATCCGGTCTACTTGTACTTTGAAAGTATGATGACTTGTGCCCGAGTTCGAGTATATGAACGAAAAAGAGAGGAACAGAGACAACCCTCCCCCTCCCCCTCCCCACCTCCATCATTTCAGCAGCAGAGCTCATGTCATTCTAGTCCTCAGAACTGTACTGTAAAGGTGAATTACTTGTATAATTTCTTTTTAACTTCCAGTTTCCATTCTTGGTATTAGAATTTCTATTACTGTTAGAATAATTAGAATTTTAGTATTGGAATAATGAATCTGCTCTACTTCTTATGGAGCAGAGAAGGCTTACATGAAATGTGTATCCATTATTTCTCTGTGTACTTTATTCTAGTGATCTTTTCCTTAGGGTTATTAAGAATATTAATTTTTCCAACCCTAGAGTAATTTTTTTTAACTTAAAACATTTCTGGTTTTAATTGAATTATTTACCTGTTATTAGGGCATCTTTTCACATTCATGAGTTTTCTAAACATCTGATGCCTATCTCGTTAAACAGTAAATATTTTTCCCTTACTAAAAAACACTATAAAGTATGATGTAAATTATTTTCTTGATGACTCAATTACTATCAAAGACTTCAGAGGGCAAGATTACTTGCTTTTGCGAGTGCAGTGACATGATTATAGCTCACTGTAGCCTCAAACTCCTGGACTCTAGTGATCCTCCTGTCTCAGCCTCTTGGGGTTTTTATATGATAGTAATGATTTGTGCAGAAGTGAAGCTGTAGACATTTTAATTATCCTGCTGATTTCAGCTTCTATAAGAGATTTCATATTTGTGTCCTGGTTTCTTTTCAATATTAAATATATGTTGAATCAAAATATGTCTATGTTATTTCCTTCTTTAGGAACCTGATTCTGAACAGCAGCCCTTAAAACAACTCACCTGTGACTTGGAGGACGATTCTGATAAATCACAAGGTCAGAATAAAACTACGAACTTACTATCTGATAATAATTATATAAGACTGGATTATAAAAGTGGAAAACACAACCACCAATTCAGAGTATGTCTTCCTACCCTGTTGCTAGCGTTTGACAAAAATACATTATGTAAAAGTCTTCTCCCATTATTTGCATGGTTTTAACACTCCTGCTCTCAAAAATGAAAGAACATTGATTCATGTCCATAGGTTATGTTATTGCAAGAGACATTTAGGATGAGGTCAGTGGAATTTTTTTTTTTTTTGACTTCTTTCCAAACCTGAGCGATATTGGCATCCTTAGCTGTTGAACTATAGGTGGCTCACACCTATAATTCTAGTACTCTGAAGGCTGGGGTGGGTAGATTGCTTAAGCTTAGGAGTTCAAGACCAGCCTGAGCAAACTTGAGATCTCCCCCCAAAATCTCTACTAAAAATAGGAAAACTCAGGCAAGAGGATCACTTGAACCCAAGAGTTGGAGGTTGCTTGAGTTATGATGCCATGGCACTCCACCCAGGGTGACAGCTTGAGACTCTGTCTCAAAAAAAAAAAAAAAAAAAAGAAGAAAAATTTTCCCTCAGGTATTTTGTAGCTGCCATCATTGAGAAGATGCAGAGGTAGAAATGAAGTAATATCACTGGTTTATCTACCAGAGGCTACTATAAGAATTATTATGATTAGATATAGTGACCAAGGAGTTAATCAGTTTTGGTTGTAAGTTTTAAGACTTCTGACACTTAAACAGTGGTTCTTCCTAACTTTTTAAAAAATGTCATGGTACATAGAAAAAAATGATACTTCTATAGCACAGTGAGGTAAGTTGAGGAAGCTGCTGGGATAGAGACAACTTGCCTGAGAGCATGAGCATCTTGGGAGGGCTACAGAGGCCTATGTCTTTGATATACCTGTAATTGTCACATTGACTGGGAAGCTCTGCTGTAGAAATCTAGTTGTCTACTAAAATAGTGTATCTAGTCAGCATGTTGTGGTAGATGGAAACACATTGGAGAGTTGAGTGATCTGTGCACAGTGTAGAAATGGAACAGTTCCGTCTAGAGGCACAGGTAGTTTAGAAGTCTTTGCATTAGAAACTACAGGTAGAGGCTCGGCGCCCTTAGCACGGTGGTTGCGGCACCAGCCACATGCACCGAACATGGTGGGTTTGAGCCTGGCCCAGGCCAGCTAAATAATGACAATTGCAACAAAAAAAATAGCTGGATGTTGTGGCATGTGCCTGTAATCCCAGCTACTTGGGAGGCTGAGGCAAGAGAATTGCTTAAGACTAAGACTTTGGGGTTGCTGTGAGCTGTGACACCATCCCACTCTACTGAGGGTGACATAGTGAGACTCTGTCTCAAAAAAAAAAAAAAAAAACAAAAAAACAAAAAACTAGAAGTAGAATGTGCTTAAAGAAAAATCAGAACACTGTTTCCCTTGCAGTTCTTTAGTATTGGTTTCAAAGCATCTTGAAGGTATCTTTGTATTGCCTATGTGGCTAGCAAAATAGTAATCTGTACCAATTAAGCTTAATGAAGGTCATGCTTTTTTTGTAAGCTCTTGGTGGGGGGACTCCTTATATAGAGAGAGCCCAGGCAGAAGGGTAGTAATCTTATGTATCAGGTTACCTCTGAAAATACTTAGGAATTGGACAGTGAGAAACTATTCAGATTTCTTCTGCATAAAATACTATGTTGCAGAAATAACTCTCACTTTTTTTTTTTTTAAAATCAGAAAAGAGCTGGAAGTCTTCCTGCAATGACGGGGAATCCTCTTCTGCCTCTTATATGCATCAGAGGTCACCTGGTGGTCCCACCAAACTGATAGAGATCATCTCTGACTGCAACTGGGAGGAGGATCGAAACAAGATTTTGAGCATCTTATCCCAGCACATCAATAGCAACATGCCACAATCACTTAAGGTGGGCAGCTTCATCATTGAGTTGGCTTCTCAGCGAAAGAGCCGGGGTGAGAAGAACCCTCCTGTTTATTCTTCTCGTGTGAAAATCTCTATGCCATCATGTCAAGACCAAGATGATATGGCTGAGAAATCTGGATCAGAGACTCCTGATGGTCCATTGTCCCCTGGGAAAATGGATGATATCTCTCCTGTGCAGACAGATGTCCTGGATTCAGTGAGGGAGAGATTACATGGAGGCAAAGGCCTACCTTTTTATGCAGGGCTTTCTCCTGCAGGGAAGCTTGTGGCCTATAAACGTAAACCCAGTTCAAGTACATCTGGACTTATCCAGGTGAGAATTACCTTTAATCTGGGTATAGCACCTTTTTGTACTTAGGTAACATCGTTATTTTTCTGAGCCCTTTATGGGTCTTATATCATTTATCTTTACATTTCCTGGGAACTGGGTGACAATATCACTATCTTTTTGTAATAGGCCTATGTTAGAAACACACCTAGAGTGAATTTTTGACAAATTTACAGACAGAAATGTAGAGGCTTATATTTAGTTTATAATTTTCTTTTTTTGCCTTCCCAGAAAGTTTTTCTTCTTAAACTTTATTACCTGGGCTGTAGTGATACTTCAGCAACTAAACAAGATGATAGTCAGAGATTCTGTCTCGTTCTTGGCATTGATTATTGGCAGACAGCTTTCAAATCAAAACCATGAGAATGTTAGGAGTGAGGGGAAGATGAAATTGACTTTAAGGTAGGCAATATGGGGCGGTGCCTGTGGCTCAGAAGGGTAGGGCACCAGTCTCATATGCCAGAGGTGGCAGGTTCAAACCCAGCCCCGGCCAAAAACTGCAAAAAAAATAATAAACAAAAATTTTTATTTAAAAAAAAGGTAGGCAATATATGTTTGGAAACATGGAAAATTTTTAATTTAGTAAGATGTTATTCAAATAGTACATAAAATTTTTTCTTCATTTCATTTATAGGGCTTTTGCCAGTGTAATCATTATGTAGGAAAAACATCATTATCCTTGCTGTTTAATAACTTAGGCAGATTTTATTTATAAAATTATACTGGCATCTAGAAAATTTGAAAGGAGAAGTTTTGAATTAAAATGTAAGTTATATAGTCAAAAAGATTTTCTCTTGCTCAGTGACATTAAGTGAACTTTTTAATCAGAGTGGTGAATGAGAAGTGTCTGACATTATTGACAAGATTATTTGACTTTTATTAGATTGCTTCCAAGTAACTAAGGAAAGTAAGCTGATCTGCTTACTTAAAAAACTTTTTAAGTAAGTTTGCTCTTGCTGGTGCTATGTAACTGCTTCTGTTGGTATTTCTTAAATGATGAGGAAAACAATGTTTTCTCTTTGTTGTGTTTATTGATTGGACTTTGAAAGCAAAGACTTGCCTAAGATATTTCTGGTGAGATTTAGACTACCTAAATACAAGCATAGAAATTTTGTGTTCTCTTCTGCTTAGAACTGACAAAGCCACCGTAGAATGTAACTGCATGAGCAGTCAGGCACCTGTAATGTAGATTTGGGAAAGCTGATGAGTAGTCTTCAGAGCAGGCGCAAGGGAACACATACAGGTATTTTACCTAGTTTCCATGTAGACTAAAAAAGCTATAGTAAATTTTACTTTCAGGGGGAAAGATCACGTCCTTTTTACAAAATTCAAGACATAGATACTTTTGATCTCTTTGGAAATAATCACAACTTAAGTAGCAAAGAGTAATTTTGTTTTGTGTCTTTGAAGATGGAAGAGCTTACTATAGCTGTTCTCCTCACCAATTCCCTATTAATGTAGAGAGTAGATTCTACCTCACTCCATCTCATCCTGCCATTTTTACTTCTTTTGTCTCCTCCCACTTTTAACTTATGAAAAGGAAATATAGAAAATGTTATTTTTTCTAGAGTTAGTCAGCCATGTGACCTAGAGAACATGGGTAAGAACCTTGGGAGAATTGTTTGTTTGTTTGTTTGTTTTTTTGAGACAAAGCCTCAACCTGTCCCCCTGGGTAGAGTGCTGTGGCATTACAGCTCACAGCAACCTCCAACTCCTGGGCTCAAGCGAGTCTCTTGCCTCTGCCTCCCAAGTAGCTGGGACCACAGGCGCCCGCCACAACGCCCGGCTATTTTTTGGTTGCTGCCGTCATTGTTGTTTGGCGGGTCCAGGCTGGGGATTCGAACCCGCCACCTTAGGTGTACGTGGCTGGCGCCTTAGCCAGTTGAGCTATAGGCGCTGAGCCAGGGGCTGTGTTGTTGATAGGAGTTTAACAAATAGAAGTCAGGGTCCTGGTTATGTCTCTAAATAAGTTTGATGGAGATGTGAAGAAGGAAGAGAGGATGGTACTTGATGGGGAGGTGAGGTCAAGGGAAGGAAGTCCAGCCTGAGGAAAGAAAAACTGGCATTTCTTCAAAACCCACTGGCCACTTTCAGATACGTGAATCTTGAGCACAGGACTAGGCTAAAGAGAGTGAGGTGACTGAGCAAGTCAGGTTACAGGAGGGAAAAGAAGGAAATCTAGAGGAGATGATGCCATGGGG